>JAHWFP010088920.1:90871-101686 GCA_023313725.1 Lithobius niger
CAAAGACCGAGGTCTTGAGCGAGACGAAAACGAAACTGGTCGAAAGCTATAAAACAATCGGTTCAATAGCGATTCAACTGAAGGGTCACGGACTGGAACTGGAGGGAGGCGTGGTGCGTGAGAGTTTGCCAGGGCACAGCGGTAAAGAGATTCAAAGGTCAAAAGTGATAGAGGCTCTGCTAAAGCATTTCGGTCTGGCAGTCTTGACCAACCTCAGAAGCATAGTTATAGAGGACAGGAATAAATTCGACGCGCTTTCCGGGTTGAACAAGACGGTAGCGTCGATCAACGAGGGGTTACGACTGTACGGTTTGTCGGTCCATTTCGTCAGTGCGGTGGTGGAAGTGGCGCGGAGAGATGAAAACGTACCGGGAATACGTTCCGTTTCAAGCCCGTTATTCAACATCTACACGAAAAATACGGGTTGCACATCACTGACGCGAGTGTAGATAACATGGAGTTCCGCAGGGTTTTCGTAGAATCTACCGTGGCAAATCGAGCCATTCGTAAAGCGAACGAACGATGCGAAACGATCACGGACATGCTGCATCACCTACACTTGCGGCTCGGGGAAGAGTATGGGCTGAAAGTGGGAGAAGACGAAAAAATAAATGTGGCTGACGCGCAGGTGCTACGCACAAAAGCCAGGGTGGACGGAAAGGAAGCGATATCGAAAATGGGCGAGACGATCAACAAGGTGCTAGAAACATACGGTTTACGACTGGATCCTTGGGGATCACACGCCGTCAAAGAGCTTGAAGCAGGAAAGCTGTACGACCTGAAGAGCAAGGTAGAAACGTTGAGTGAGAAAGTGTCGGTCTACCAGGGGTATCTGTCTACAGTAGAAGGGATACTAGGCAACCATTACGGCATCGCGACGAGTTACACGGACGCGCAAGTAACGTTGCAAACCATTAACGTAGGTGCATAGAGGACCGTGGCTGGATTGAACGAGGTGGTGGAGAGTATCAACGCCCGAGTGGCGATCTTGGGATACTCGTTCAAACTTGGGGCAGACTACTCGGTCAACGTGATACGCCTGTCATTCGGTGGTGAACTCAACGACCTCAAGACAGCCGCATTACGACAGCAGTCCAGTCTGCTGAAGTACAGCATCTCATTTTCTAGCGACGACGTGACCATATCGAACGTGGCAGAATTTATGAAGCTGTCGTTCGTGTCAACCATGCAGAAGATGCTGGTTACTGCCCTGGGACTGGAGTTTCGAGCCACGTCGAAGACCGATGTGATTCTGGTTGCAAACGGTTCTGGGGGGCTGGTCAAGGACTATGGCGTCACCCTGAAACCCCGGAAAGACGGGACGATAACGGCGGATGTGTCCAATGCGCAAGCGCTGGTTTCATCTACTCTGGGAAGGGCTATGTCTCTAGAGGCCAAATACGGAATCACGCTAGATGAAAAATACGACCTAGTCGTCAAAAAGGAACAACTGTTGGCGAATCTAGATAGGGGATGGGTTCTGGCAAGAATGCTACGTACCCAATACGGTTTCGGCATAGACGATGAGGGTTCAGTGACGTTCGAAAAGAGTTGGGATTTTACCGTAAATGCGATCATGGCAGTCGGAGAGGGTACCAGGTGGAAATTTGCCAAGGCCGTCTACTCGCACCTCCAATCGGCCTACGGCGTGACCACGACGAACTCAGTTGCGCAGTACGAAGACGAGTTACGCCTCGCCATGGTAAATTCGCGCTACGGCAGAACCCTTGAGGACATCGATTCCAAGATGGGAGGAAAAAGGATGGAAAGGGACGCCGTCTTCGACTTGGCACGAAACATCTGGAAATTGTATTATGATCACGTTAGCGGAAAGGATCCACCCAGGTTAAACGCCGGCAACGACTACCCGGACGAATACCTGAAAAGGCGTTGCACGTCAGGTGTCTGGAACTGTTCGAATACTTAAAGAAACAGGGGGGGCACGATGTTGCCGACCTCGACAAGGTCACGTTAGAGAATTGCGTAGACAAGTTGACCTGGGTGGTGACAAAACTACACGAAAAGCGCCAAAACGTTCAAAACCAGACGTGCTTTGAAGCTCTCAAATCGATAGAGGGAGGTTTCGGGACCACCTACGAACCGCAAGAAAATTACGCTAGGCGCTGGGCCGAAGTGACCAAGACACGGGAAAGACTATCGGATCCGGAGGAAGAAAGGAAATTCAAGGAAGATATGGTAAAACGGTTGCAGCGCGGGGAAGACTTTTCTCGAATGTACGACTAGATCGAAACTCAGATCGAGCGCAAAAAAGGATACCTCGAAAAGAGTCTGATACCTAGTCAACAAGGTGGCCTTCTCGCCTTTATGGAATACGGACAGGAACGCAGGACATTAATGAAACGAGCCAAGACTACTCTAGATCAAGGGACTAGCAAAAAGCTAGCGGTCAGCAGCGACGTACAAGACGATGGGATCACTTCTTCAGAACCGATGTAACATTATACGGGCCATTAACATTCTTTTAAAAACTGAGAAGTCATTGAATAACGTTTGGAAATGTATCGTGCCACATTATTTTCTTAAAATCCGATAATAAAAAATATAAACGATGATGTAAAAACAAACAATGTTTTTTTTATTTTTAAGCATTTGTCACGTAAATATAGACGACAAACGGTCAGGTGAGTGACAACCAACATGAGTTACATTTTAAATTATTTGCTCTTTGAAATGCAAAAAATAAATGTTCAACATTATTTTACAACCTGTCAAACCATAGTTATTTTCCACAACTAATTTTTTTTTAAATAAATTCACTTCCTCAAAGGAAATCTTGCACTTTGTCCCTTGTCTTGTGTCTACTCGGTCATGTTGGGACCAGTAGCGAACTCTTCACCATTCACATCCATGAAGGACGCCTTGCACTTTTTCTGCTTGCGTAAATCCGTGATGACCGACAATTTAAGAACTCTGACAGCCCAATGTATATTGCACTGCATGCAGTCCTCACATATGGCGAAGTTGAACATTTTGCCTTTGTGTCGCATGGTTGTCAATATCCCTCCGGATCGTAGATTGGCTTCCGCGGTATACACCTGTGTGCCTTCTTCCACTACCCACTCATCGAGTGGTGGTGATGGTGATCTTGGGGACCATGTGTTGAGCCTCGCAGGATCTTCCAGCAGCTTGAGTTTTTTACACACCCTGGCAACCGTTTATGCTGCCTTTCAGGCCGTCGCTTGCTATTTGTCAACACACGGGGTGTGATGTCCCCGGGTGGTACATTAGTGTGGACCTCCTCCTTCCCGGCATCATGAGATGGTGTCAACTCCATCGAGAATGTTGATATGATGAGCAACTGCACCACCAACCGGTATTTATGGGACTTTGGTCTGATAACGAGCGGCCAATCACAATTCTGGTAGTTGTGTGCTGGCAACCTACCAAACTATCTTTGCATCTCTTGAGTTTGGAATCTTGCCAAAAAAAGTTGCAAAAAATATATAGCCCCCAATAAAGTCAAAGAGTAACGAATTTTAAAAGTGGGTAATGCACCCACTGCGGGTCTCTACGACAGCTCTCAATGGTGGAGGAAGATTTCACCATTGATTGGTTCTGTTACAGTCTGACCATCACAAAAGGTATGATCCTCCATGGTTAGTTACATTACAAACTGACTCAATTGAGTTCTTTTTTTTCCGGAAATGTTAACACATATCAACAGTTTAACGAAACAGTTTGAGGACACTGAATAAATCCACCATTTCATCACTTATTTGCGACTATCCTACACTTTTTCGACACACATATCCAAACAAGTGCCGTCAGTCTCTTGATCGAGGTTGGTTGCATAAGTGTGATACAGTCCTTGCAAATCGCGAAACTGAATATTTTGCCTTTACGTACTATTGACTTCAATATACCTCCGGATCGCAGCCTGGATTCCCGGCTATAGAACGAAGTGCCTCGCTCCTCTTCACACGCGTCATATTGATGGAGAGCATGAAAAGTTACTTTGAGTTTCCTTAGTCTCTTTCGCCGTTGGTGCTCGTCGCTGGTGGTTGGTGGTCGACGTTGGGTCAGATGGGTGGACGAAAGGGAAGCGACGGGAAAAATGGTTGGCAAGGGATTCCATTCACTGTCCGGTGCCAGTAGCTTGGTAGTTATGGTCTCATTCTCACCATGGTTTGTATTTTCTTCCGCTGATGAATCCATGGTCTGATATGAGCAACTGAATATCAGTGTCTGCTTATTTATACAATCGTGTTGGACCCGTGTCCCGATAGTCCAAAAGAGCTATTACTTCAGTCCCTTTTTAACACTTCTCATTTTCCCGTACCAAAAAATTCGTTCATCTATCATTCGAGAAACCACACATCCAGCGTTAGCTCATTAATCGTGATACGGTCCTCCTCGAGATAGTGTTCTACGAGCTTTTTAAAACTAGGGGAAACATACTCGGGAAAATTGATTTTACTGTAACAATCACTTAAGGGTGAGCATAGACACACCAACTCGAATAAAAGTACCCCAATTGACCACACCGTGTCACGTTCTTTAGTGGATTCGCCATTATAGAAATCACCCCATCCGAAATCGATTAGTTTGATGGTGTCAAAGTCACGGTGCACTAGAACGTTGCCTTGGGTGATGTCGCCGTAGTGAACGTTGACGCTATTACACCCGATTATAATTTCCACCAGTTGCCGTAAAAATTGACGGACTAGACGTTCGTCAAGAGGTCCTCTCTCTCTGGCGTATTCGGAGAGCGGTTGATATTTTTCGTCGTATTCCGTCACGATGATGGCACGATTTTCGTCCCCAAACCAGTCGAGTATTTTCACGACGCCTGGTATGCCGCGAGCCAGTTTCATCAAGACTACTTCCTTCGGCACGGAACGACCATCAGCATATCGCAGTGAGTTTGGTTTGCCGACGCACTTGATGGCCACTGGTTCCCGGTCATGCAGTCTCGCGCTGATGTATCCGCAACTGCCGATTGGAACGCCCAATGTGTACTTTAGTCCGAAAGACTCCATCATTTACAAACATCTGTCCAACTCCTTAAATACAGCAACTATAAGTAGCTGATCTATGCCGCGACCAGGACCAAACGACACCACGCACAAACAGAGCTGAGATGTCTCTGAACTCAGAAGAAGAAGCGGTGGAACCCTGCATGATTTACCTTAAATGTCCCGACGCGATCAAAGAGTTGCCCCTCAAACTGCAATGGATTATGGACCAGTCCGAGGTCATAAAGGATATGAGCCAGTCCCTCGGTGACATTCCGGAGGGAACAAGGGAGGTGAATAACTGCGAGAAAGTGGATTTTGAAACACTGCAAAAGTTGGTCGAGTGGACAAACCTGGACGCCGAAGCGCTGGCCGAAATTACGATCGACCACAGCTTTTTTGATTTACCCAACAAGTTGTTGGTACAAATCTACGTGGCTTCGGACTATATGCAGATGTATAAGCTGTACGAACTTCTAGCCACAATACTCGGTTCGAAACTGAAGGGCAAAGAAGCGGAGGGAATGAGGACCGTGTTGAGCATTGTAAACAATTTTACACCGGAACAGGAAGAACGAGTGCTACGAGAAAATATGTGGACGTGCAAGGACCTGGATATGTTGGAAGAGGAGGAAGACAACAAAAAGAAACGTCATAATCTCGAAGAGCCGAACGTGTCCGCTAGAAGGATATGCTCGGGAGATGGGCCAGTGACGAGGTTGCAGACCCGTAAAATGATCGCGAATTAAAGAAAAATAAATAAACGTTGGATAAGAACACTTTTTTTTCCATGAATTTGATGAGAGTTGCGCTTATGAATCATTGTGTGGAACAACGAAGTTTTACTTCTTTATCGTTATATGTGGTGGAATGGAATGAATACTAATAGCGGACGATGTTACATTCGGGATAATGTATAAATTGTCATGTATCATTTTATCAGGATGCGAGGCTTCAGACACAACCAATAAAAAAAAATGGTGCCAGTCATTCAGCTGCCAATAAACCATAGGAACGACCCCACCTTGTCAACCTAAGTCGACCTTTGCGCGCTCTTTCATTCGCATAAATGATCGTGTAATAATCCCACCACTCCAGTTCTAGCAACTCTTTGACATCCGACGCATTATGGATATATTAGAGAGGATCGGAGCCATCGTTGATTTTGAAGGCTTTCAGCTGAGTCAAGAATTCGTCTGCAAAGAGATAGCTGTAACGTTTACCTTCAAAGATGTGACGAGAAGTTACAGATTTCAGGTCGGCCGCCTCTACTCGGAACTTTCGAGACAAGACCAAATGTCCGTCCAGTACGTGACCAGACGGATTCATGGGATGAGATTCGAAGACAAGCAAAGGGACCTACACCCCATCAACGTGAACGAAACCCTACGACTAATAGAAAGGGAATGTCAAGAAGGTGGCGAGACGGTCATTGCGTACAAGGAAGGTCAACAAGAAGAAAAGGCATTGAGCCGGCTAGGAATTCCCAGCTACAACTTGGAAAAAATAGGCTGTCCCAAGTTTGTAGAATTGATGCACGATACTAACTGCGGTTATATTCCGGATTGTGATCTACACCAATCAGCACACTTTAAAGTTACAGTTCATTGTCCACAACGAGAGACTGCAGTTTTTAAGACGTGGTTGATGGACTTTATAAACCGGTATAATGGCACAACAAAAAGTTCGCAATAAAAAAATTTTTTGAGGAAAAAATTCGTTGTGTTTTTTTTAAATTACAAATTCAGTTCCAACCAAGCTGGTGAAGCGTATATTTTCACGGTCGAATTAGCCCAAACGTAGATGATACCCAAGCTACGAAAACTGAAGGCTTGATCATACTCGCAAATGCGTATACAATCTCCGCATTCGTTGTACACCCATCTAGGTAGATTACGTTTCACCGTGAAGCGTAGGGAGTCATCGTACCTATCAAATTTCAAATCGTCATTTTCGAAAAACGGTTCTGCATTGCAGCTGTTGTAGAAATTACACGTCATTGGGAACAATTCGCTATATATACTTGTACAGACTGTACGTGCCGTAATCTATACTCTGCGTGTCACCTGACGCACTTACGATCCAGTACCTGGTATCAGGGCTTTTTTCGTCCCAGGAATGTTCAATCAGCATCGCGTGATCGGCATCTAGCATTAATATGGTGCAGTATGACGGCCAAAATGAATGGTTTCATATTCCCTGATGTAGGGGGTACACAATGCTCGCATCCCCGGAACGCTTCTTTTACATTATGCGAGTGCGTACCCTTTTTTCGTCTTTGTTGTAGCACCACTGTTCGTAACACCAGACGGTTTCTTCGTCTATCCACACGATCTCAAAGTCTTCAAAATATCTGCGCGACTTCAACACTGTCGGTGAATCGGTAATGAAGGTCGGTAAATTAATGTTATTTGAGTCTCGTCATTTTTCACTAGCAGGGACCCGCCTACGCTAAAGTCGAGTTTTATGATGTACACTCTCTCGCCAAAATATGGTTTCAGGTTTGTTCGGATCAATAGTTTTTCTTCGAGCGTGGACCAGATATTCAATTCCTCGGCTCTGTTATTGTTAGGAATATTTGTCAGGTAGTGGCCGTCTTTCGACACTGTTGCCACGCAAGGTCTTTTTAATTTCATGGTACGGTACAGGATGGTGGGAACCGTAACCAGGTTACGTCCAATGGAGTGTACGTAACGCTTTAGAAAATCTTTAGCCGCTATCACGCAGTACCAAAGTTTACACACGACGGGCATTTTCTATATCATTTACGTCCAACTTTTTTGACAGTGTATGTTCCAGACAATTTTGATTCATTATAAAAAAAACACAGTATTTTCCCTGTATGAAGAATTAAACCCTGTATGAAGAAGAGAATTTTTTAAAAAGCGCCCGTCAACAGGTCTATCTTGTCTATTTATTGCCAAAATTTTTTACAAACTCTTATACGTACAAAACAACTGTATACAACAACATACCCAGAAAAAAAATTCTATAATAAATCCAACAGTTAAAATAATGAAGAAAAAAACGAGAGTAACATTTAATGCTGTTCTTACATATGTGCGAGCCAATGAGGGGAAAGAAAAATGTCAAAAACGGTATATGCATTATAACCACGCTTCCCAACGACAATTCCCTCGTCTACCCTTGTTAAAAACGGGTCGCAGAATGGTAACTTTGGCTTAAAAACGGTCGTTTCATCAAATCGTTCGAAGGTGAAGAAGTCATTTCCTACCATCGGTTCGAACGGCAATTCTCTCGGCCACATCTTGGGGTAATAATCTTCGAGACAAGACGGCTTGCAATCGAGATTTTTGTCTCTTATGGATACTGTTGTTAAATTTCTGCAAGCATGTACCAGCACGGACAAATGATTTGGGGTAAACACAACGGCATGTCGCACTATTTGGAACCAAATATTCACATTATCTTGTTGCAAACGAGGGGATGTTTCTAATGTTAACCAGTGACTCGTGAATCTCTTCAAAGTCGAAACATCTCGTTGCACGAAGCGTAAAACAGTCTCTTTCATAAGTGGTTCCATCGATCCTTCTACGCACCACAGACTGTCTTCATCCTTCCACAGGGGTAAAAAATATTCGACAGTTCTCTCTACATGAATGGGTGGTGTGTCATAGTTTGGAGACTTGTAGACTAGAAGAAGATGCCGCCCATTGTGGTGTCCGGAAACCAGCAGGGATCCCTCAGAATTAATATCAAAGTGGAGGAGGGCTTGCCCAAAAATTGGCGCCATGTCCACATTCAACATTACGGTGTTCTCGATGATGTTGCACACGTACAATTGTTTGCTCACCCTCGAATAGAACACCATAGTCTTCCCCGTCGTCCATGAAGTAATCTCCTCCTTCGAATCTAAGGGTGCGGTAAAGCAGCGTTGGTAAGACGTCCGCATTCTTTGTTTCTGTTCTCTTCATATCGGCCAAGTCGAGTCTTCTCGGCACCAGCGGGACCTGTACATATCCCCAGCACTGTAACGGCGGCGACATCGTGCTGGTGGTACTGGTCATTGTGGAAGGAAAACTGTTACTGTCTCGACGATGACTGATGTCTTTTTATCTGACTTGCAAGTGGGAGGAGTCAACAAAAAAAAACAGACACATGCCATTGGAGCATCCTTATCGGCACAGGGACGGATTTAGTAACTGTCAACTCGACGATGATTGTAGTTCTGACTCTCAAAGTGGGTGAAGTCGACAAAAAACGAATCTACCATTGGAGCGCTACGTGTCGCTGTACATTAGACCTTTATCACAGAGTCGCCGACCTGTAAAAGTGGATGATGCCATCATTCGATTCCGTTATGGCAAGATTTGGTGACCCTATGAAATATACGCAATTTTTTGCAAAAGCAAAATATACCGTGCCTTCTTCCCCAACGGTAGTCTGTGTCTTCTCCAATAGCTGAAACCACCAAGTGTGCCGGGTCTACACGGGTCGATAATATCCAGAATGTTCATGTCTGTGTGTAGGTTTTTCAAGATTAAAAGGTCGCTCTTGTTCTCGGAAGTGATGCGAAAAAACTTCATTTTACCGACACCCGTCAATTCTTCACAGTACGCGGTCTCGTTATCTGGAAGGTCCATTAGGAGCGTATCTTTAGAAAATTTGTTGGTATCCTCCAGTTCTTGGATCGTGAGCAACGAAAACAATCTGGGATCTAAGTATCTCAACGAATTAAACTGGTACGCTGTCGTTACGATTTCCCTGGCCGCTTCTGTGTCGTAAAATCACTCCACGACGGACAGGAAATTGGGATCGTGAGGATCACGTAAAAATGGTTCGTAACGTATGCCATTTTCGGAATAAACAGGTTCGATGCATCGCAGATATTTCGCGTCGTTCCATCTGGTGAACAGCAAATCGGACGGCACGTTTAGAGTATGACTTTGGATAAAACAATCTCCGTCAAAGACTACTCCCCACGCCGGATTACACTCAACGATCGCAACAAGGCACGCGTCACTTACGCGATTAAATTCCAGGATGATCTTACCCGATCTGTCGTCGGCCCGCACGAATGTTCCCATATCTATTCGGCGAATCACCTCTCCCTCGGTCGTCAAAATATTTAAAATATAGTTTTCGGTGTAGAATGCGCACAGCTTTCCACAAACAGATATTGCCAGCGCGCACAGCTTGGACCCTAGGTCGTACGTAGCGTAGTGAACGGCGGGAAGGTTGCCCAAGATAGCGACGTCCCTTTCGAAGGAGGTTTTGACAACCCGTAACATTTTGTGAGGGACCTGGAGAGGAAAGGGTAACCTGATGCGACCGAATGCCAAAACCGACATGTTCTCCTCGCGACGAGCATGTCACGAAGACATAACGAGTTTAAAATGCTTTCGACACACTGAATATTCATTACACTTTAGAATGAGTGGCGCGCGTCTCCTTTTATACAAAGTCAGGATCGGGATGGCATGCTGAACATCTTTTAAAACCAGCTCGTACAATGTCACATTCTTCGTGAATATACAGCCAACATGACCTATCTCTCACATCCACTTGAAATGGGGTGTTAGATAATATTTTAATTTTCTAGAACAATAAAGTCACATGATAGGAAGCGGAAGTGATGTCATATAGGAGACGTAAATGGAGTCTATTTTTAGAAATAATAATTTATGAAAAAAAATAGAAGATCAAGAAACGGCGTAGAATTATTGGTCAGCATGTTTTAAAATAATTTTCTGGTTCTAAAAGTCATGTGACCGGAAGTGACGTCATATGGGAGACGTAAAGGAGTCTGTTTTAGAAATTACGTTTTGTGAAAAAGAAAACAAGACCATTAAACGGTCAACGTAAAATTATTGGCCAG
>JAHWFP010088924.1:9029-21147 GCA_023313725.1 Lithobius niger
CTGGCAACCAGCCTCCACCTTAGCTTCAGATGAAGAAAAAGTCTTCACTCCTTCTGGCCTTGCACCATTGAACACTTCGTCCCCTCTCGAATATTTAATTTATAAATATGGTCATGTAAATTATTTTCCACAGCATTAAACCTGCTGATTGTTTGATGTCCATGATGTTCACGGTTTTTAATCCACGGTAAAAACCTCCAACAATTGGTAGCAGAACGATAAAAAATTTTTTCCCCTCGTATGCAGTCCTCGTATGCGGATGCAAACCTACAAGGGAAACAACACTGGACTCAACATGGAATTTAAAGACGGAACGAGCTACAAGACCTACAGCGTCAAGAAGTGTGTTATGGACAGCATATCTAAGGCAAGTAAATTCATATTTTGGTTAAAAGGGGACCCGTCAAACCATTGATGACGTTTTAAAGTTTTTTTAAACTAAATAGTGATAAAAAGGAATTTTGCAGGACGAATTTAAAGAAATTCCTAACCCAAGACAGTGCTAGTACTAACCTTAAAAGTTATTGAGCATAATGACTGAAAGTGCAAAATCCATTACCTTCCAAAATATACAGCTGTTAGATGGAAAAAATTATGCATCCTGGGCAGCTCGAGTTAAAGCGTTGCTTAAACACCAAGGAGTATGGAATTTACTTATGTCAGGAAAGCCAAAGCCCACCGATCCTAAAGAATTAGAGAAATGGGAATTATGCAATGAAAAAGCATGTGGCCTAATAACTTTATCTGTTGACTTAACGAAGATCCTAATACCAAGTAAACTTGTCAATGCGTCTGAAATCTGGAGTCATCTTAAAGACATTTATGAGCCCTCCAATATTTTACGTTATTTGTCGTTACGCAAACAGCTGCACGAGTTTCGAAAAACAAGTGACATGAGCGTAGCCGAATATTTAGGAAAAATGGGCACGTTTTTTCAAAATATCACTGACACCGGAAAAATTATTGATGACGAGGAGTGTGCATGTTACATAATTCTTGGATTGCCAGATTCGTACGATAACTTAGTAACAAGTTTCTTAGCACCTTTAAAGAAAAATGAAACACTAAAATGTGCAGACATTGAACACTTACTGATAATGCATGAATCAAAAGAAAGCGCAGTGAATGATTCAAAACATGTTTCAGATAAGGCGTACTACGCAAATCCAAGACCTACAAATAAGCCTCAAGCCAACTCACCGTCAGTCACGTGCTTCCGTTGCGGCGGGGCTGGACATAAATCCCCCGAATGTGCCACCCCTAGTAATTCCCAGGAGCACAATAAAGAGTTTAAGCGAGGCGGTCGTGGAAGAAGCAGACCAAAGTGGCGAAGTTCCAGAGGAGTGCAGCGAAGTCGCCCTGTAAGTAGAGACAATTTCTTGTGTTTTACATATGCAAAATACGTTGGCGTAAAAGCGTTTGCTACTAAAGCAGGATGGAGCCTAAAAAATGCACTATTGATACATTCCGGATCAGGCCGCCATTTTGTGTCAAATAAATCTTGGTTCATGAATACTTATGAAATAAGTCCAGAAAGTGTAAAGTGTGCAACCAGAGGTGATCCAGTAATAACCAATATTGAAGGTAACGTATCTATTGATACCAATGGCGTTTTGCTCACAATGGAAAGAACGTTATTCCTCCCGGAATTTGAAGTAAATCTTTTTTTCCGTAGGACAAGCTATGAAAGCGGGCATGCAAATAATTTTTGATGAGGATAAGTGTGAAATTATTCATAAGAAAACTGGTCGAAACATTGATACAGCTCAATATATAGCAGGGTTGTTCGTAATTTTTCACCCAAAAATTCACACGAAAAGTGCAAAAAATGCAAATAATGCAGACATAAATAAAAATATTGTCTCCAACCCACAAACCAACTAAACAAGCGTGCAAAATGAAAAAAATGAAATAGTATGCAAACCTAGAATTTTGCAAATGCGTGAACAGCAAATCATGACTATGGACAGGTGCACGTTTTTGCAAATAATTTAAAGAGCAAAAAGAAGTAGCTAACACAAGCCATTTCAATAAAAATACGTACCTGTGGCATCGAAGATTTATGCATGTCGCAACTTCAACGTTAAAACAAATTGCAAAATGCAATACCCTTCGAGATTTTAGTGCACCTTCGGCAATTAGGCCAAAGTCAAATGCTTGTTCATCCTGTCTCCAAGGCAACTCCAAAACAAAGCCTTTTAAAACAATGAATGCAGATCCCATTGTTAAATGTCTTGATATCGTGTACTCGGATATTGTCGGGCCATTCAAGACGCCTACCATGGCTGGCTCAAAATATTTTGCAACATTCATTGACGGCAGAAGTTGCTTCACTCAGGTTGCGTTTTTAAAAACAAAAGACTAACTGTTTGAGAAGTTCCGTGAATATAAGTTAAGAGCAGAAGCAGCAACAGGATGTAAAATTAAAGTCCTACAATCTGACAATGGAACTGAGTACCGGAATTCTAAGATGGAAGCGTTTTTATTAGAAAATGGTATAAAACACCAATTCTCACCTCCCTATTCAGCATCCTCTAATGGTACTGCAGAACGCGTCAATTTGACAATTATGAGTCTCGTGCGAGCAACATTAATACAGGCTAAACTTCCCAACAGGTTCTGGGGTGAACTGGTTAATACGGCAGTATATATAATAAACCACTGCACAAACGTACGTAGCAAAAACGTCGCACAACGTCAAATTTGGGAGAACTCGAAAATAAAGCCTACTGTGAAATACTTCAGGGCCATTGGATGTTTATGTTTTGCACTCAAACCCCCAATGCAGCGAAGCAAGACGGAAACAAGAGGTGCCCCCTGCATAATGCTAGGCTATGATCAACTCTCAAGAGCGTATAGTTAATATGACATTAACAATGACAAGGTGATTATTAGCCGAAACGTCACGTTCCAAGAGCATAAAGTAGGTTCGTTACGTCTATCCAACAATGTGCCGCAAGATGGAAAAGAGCTAGATTCCTTAATTGTTGACTTAAATCCAAAGGAGGTAGAAGATGAGGTCGCACCATTTCAAGAAAACCCAAGGTCACCAATTGCAAGCCCTACCGCAGCTCAGACAAGGCCAACTGTTGGTACCTCAGATCAAGCTACTGTGAATAATTCTACTGTGAACAATTTGCAATCTCCAAGCATAGTCAGCCCTCCACTTCATCAACCAAGGCCAACTGTACAAGCTTCGTCACCTCCCACCCAGAGAATAACTAGGAGCAGAGCCCAACGTGAAGGGATAGTAGTCCCAGACATACAAAGCCAGACTTCGCCACGGGGGGAATTGGGGCATCAAGCCGTTTTTGCCGAAGCCTCCGATATTTTTCAAGAGGACAATGACGATTACATCCTCGCTTTGTATGCAGTTCCAGATGAGCCTAGAAGTGTGAAAGAAGCAATGAATAGTGCCGACGCACACCAATGGAAGATAGCCATGCATGAAGAGTATGGATCTCTCTTAGCCAACGGCACATGGGAACTCGTCGACCTTCCACCAGGAGCTTCAACGATAGGTAGCAAGTGGGTGTTGAAGCTAAAAAGAACGGTCACTGGAGAAGTTGAACGCTATAAAGCTCGCCTCGTAGCAAAAGGATTTTCGCAAATCTATGGAGTACAATATTCCGACACATATGCGCCCGTGGCCGGACTACCCACAATACGTTTACTAGTATCTGTTGCCATCCAGAATAATTGGTATATAGATCAGTACGATATTAAGACAGCATACTTAAACGGTTTTTTAGGAGAAGAAGATCAGATTTATATGGTTCAACCTGAAGGTTTTGAGGTGCCTGGTCAAGAAAATAAAGTTTGCAGAATAATAAGGAGCCTATACGGCTTGAAACAGTCTGCCAGAAGATGGTACATTCGTTTTGCCGAACAGATGTTAAAGAAAGGACTTACAAGATGTCGTTCGGACGCCTGCGTCTTCTTTTACCGAAATGGGAAGGATTTCTGCGCCCTAATTGTCTATGTGGATGATATCGCAGCCATAGCCTCGAATGCAAAAATGAGATTGATGGCCAAATCGATCCTAACTGAAAGTTTTGAAATTAGACCATTAGGTCCGATAAACTACATGCTGGGAATCAAGTTTACAAAGACTAAAGATGGCACAATGTTTTTAAGCCAAACCGAATACATCAAGAAGGTCCTTGTAAAGTTTGGCATGCAAGACTGCACCTCGGTAGCCACCCCAGCAGTTGCAAGAGGTCAAGCCGCCCCAGACACAAGTGATTGTCCGGACAATATACCCTTACGTGAACTCGTAGGATCCCTGTTGTACATAGCAAATGGGACACGTCCAGACATAGCCTTCGCCGTGAATTGTTTAGCGCAGCGTACGTCAAACCCTTCCAAGGAAGATTGGATGGCCGGAAAACGCGTATTGCGTTACCTCCAAGGTTCGAGATGCAAGCCACGCAAGCGATCTAGAAACAAGACGTTCCACTACAGGCATTAAAGACAAGTATGAATCCGTTCCATTTTTATGGAGATCAAATCTTCAACGCACCGTTTCCCTCTCAACGATGGAATCAGAATACAAAGCAATTTCACAAGGAGTTCAAGAGTGCCTATGGACCCGTGAACTCTTGATTGAATTAGGTGTTATACCGTCAAATGAGATAAAGCCAATTCCATTGCTTACAGATTCCCAAAGTGCAAAAGCCCATGCTGTAAGTTTCGTAGAAAAATCTAGGACGAAACACATTGATGTAATCTACCATCATGTGCGTGAACGCATAGAAGATAAAAGCGTGGAAATTATGTTCCTACAAAGACAAACATAGCCGTCCTGCTGACAAAACCACAATCTGGAATACGGCATAATTACTTGTCTAATCTTATAAATGTTTATTATTCCATTGTTGGCGGCAAAATATTGAGCGTCGCCATATTAGGTGTTTTTTCAGGTCGTACAGCTTTGCCTTCTGGCACTGATGACCTTCAATCAAGCAAGGGAAGTAATCTGGACTTCACGCATGTGCACAAGATACAAGTCCAGAACTTTCTAGCAACTTCGAGAAGTCGAAGACTGGAAGTGTTTGGAAGCCGTAACCCCTGGCAACCAGCCTCCACCTTAGCTTCAGATGAAGAAAAAGTCTTCAGTCCTTCTGGCCTTGCACCATTGAACACTTCGTCCCCTCTCGAATATTTCATTTGTAAATATGGTCATGTAAATTATTTTCCACAGCATTGAATGTGCTGATTGTTTGATGTCCATGATGTTCACGGTTTTTAATCCACGGTAAAAACCTCCAACAACATCACATTCGGTTAGAGGAAGGCACGATACCAATTAGACTGCCGAATAAAGCAATCTTAGCACATGGAAGGGTTCTAGGACTAAACATCGCAGGACAAAACATCGCCGAACTAAACATCGTGGACGAAACATCGCGAGGACAAAACATCACTAGGACAAAATATCGCAAGGGCAAAACATCGCATTGGCTGAAATCGTTCAAGAAACGTTTGTTATTCAACACTTATTAAACACTTTTCTTAGTTGTTGTTTTCTTGTACTATTCTTATACTTTCCTTGTTTTCCATGAGTTCTTAGTCGTGCTTTGTATGATTTTGGAAACCCTGTTTTCCACATTAAATACAGTTTTTATTCTTGTTTTTAAGAAAACGTTTTTTTTTTTTTTCTCTTGTGGTGTGAGGTTAGGTTCAGAACCACGCCCCCGAGTTGAATGACAATTTTAAGATTAAGTACAATGGTTCACATAAAATATTTTTAAAAAAAATGAGAAAATATAATTAAAAATCCATTAAAAGTTAAACGGCTATATAAAAAAGACGAAGTCTGTGAATTAGGTAACTTGGAGATTAAAATTGAGTGCTACACCACGCAAGTTGGTGTAACGGCAGGATTACTGATCCGCACAACACCAATTGTCAAACGAAACGAAATTCCAGATCTTTTCCCCCCTCCCCCTTATCCATTACCATTATCCATACTATTATTCATTACCCCTTATTCATATCCATTAACAGGATCGGCCTATTACTAGGTAATGGAGCCTCGTAATAGACCGATCCATTACTAGGCTTTCAATCCTCCCTCCCCCATTGTAATAGCCGATTCGTTGCTGAGTTGAGTTGTTAAGTTTATTTCAATACAGTTTACAAGGAAATATGATCCATTACTAGGCTTTCATCCCCACTCCCCTCTCCCCATTGTAATAGCCGATCCATTACTGAGGTTGAGTTTAGTAGTTTATTTCAGGACAGTTTACATGGAAATATTTGAAGACGACTTCACCTCTCACTACAAGAGAAAGCTAAACGTTTTCTTAAAAACAGGAATAAAAACTGTGCTTAATGTGAACAACAGGGTTTCCAAAATCAAACAAAGCACGATTTAGAACTCATGCAAAACAAGAAAAGTATAAGAAAAGTACAAGAAAACAACAAATAACATATGTGTTTCAAAAGTGTAGAATAACAAATGTTTCTTGAACGATTTCAGCCCATGCGATGTTTTGTCCTTGCGATGTTTTGTCCTAGCGATGTTTTGTCCTCACGATGTTTCGTCCGGGATGTTTAGTCCGGCTATGTTTTGTCCTGCGATGTTTAGTCCGGTCACCCATGGAAGATCATTTCAGACCGGATCAATGATTGATTTGTAAAAGGAGTGATATCAAAAGGTATCAGCCTGTGGGAACTTGCCCTGTGCTCACATTAAAAAAAGTGGGCCATTGGGAGCAAAGAGACCCTACAATAAACTAAGTAAGCTTGACTTGTTACAAACAGGAAGGATCCACAATTTGCAATGCTTGTCGCAGCAAATGACTTCTTTCTAACCGATCTGAGGGGAAGGTTTTCTAAGAGTACCTTTGACAGAAAAGTCAATACCATTAAATGCTTTTAAAACTTTCTGAGGAACCTACCTTATTCACATCATGCCATTTGGACTGAAGAGCTCACGTGTATCAGTTCACCAGACTGATGGAAGATGTCCTGGGGGATGCCATGTTTGCCCATGTGATGCCTTGTTTGAATGACCAGGACAACTATCCATGCTTACGCTTCCAATGCACTTACAACACCTAACTGATGTCATGGGACATAGTAATGATGCATGCTTAACAATCAATGTCATGAAAGTAAAGTAAAGCAGAAGGTAAAGTTTTTAGAAAATGTTCTATGACCCCCAAACATCTCTTCCCGAGCATGAAACCGTGTCAGGAATAAGAAATTTCTGTGATCCAAGAAACATCAAAGGGTTAAGGAGGCTACTGGGCCTGTGTGCCTATTATCGTCGATTTATTCCAATGACCATGAGGTCGCAGTGCCACTATTCAATTTGCTCAAAAAGGCTGTAAAATGGAATTGAGATGAGGCATTTAATTAAAGGATTGTCTAACCGCCAGATATTCTGAAGTCTTTCATGATGGTTGCACACGGAAGTGGGAGTGTCCTTTCAGCACTATTAACAACATACTGACAGTAAATTACAGATCTCCATCACTTTTACTGGAAAACGATTATCTGCAGCTAAAGCTAATTATTCAGTGATAGAACTTTAAATTGTGATGGTTATGTTGGTAACAACAAATTCAGAAGATGTATTGAGAACTCACACTTTCTCGCGAGTCTGACCATTCAGCATTACAGTGAATTAGAAATATTCCTCAGCCAACAGGCAGAATAGCACGTTGGTTGATGGTACTACAAGGCATGGAATTTAGTAGTCTACAGGAAGGATAAAGAAACTGCATCAGCCTGCTACATGAAGAGGTTGAAGATGATGACGGTGAGGAGGGTACTGTGGAAAAGGCAATCAAACATGTCGAATAAGCTTACCACTAATTCCAAGGTTGATTGAAATAACAGCAGTGTGGCAATGCGACCCGAGCACACAGTGGTAAATCAAGAAGGTACATTATGGGCAGAATGTAAGTGATATGGCATGATCATATACTGTTTGAAGTGGTTTATTAACTCAAGCAATTTTGTCTACAGCCATTTAGGAGGCAGCTCCAGGAGTGACTATACATCGTACTTACATACCTAAAGCACTGCAAGAAAGATACATGTATGCAGTACACCTGTCATCAGGAGGAGTGCATTTTGGTATGCTAAAGTCATTATGGGCTATGAAAGAATATTGTGCATGGGATGAGATGCCTCTGTTCCACAGTTATTCGTAAATGTGACGCATGTAAGTTATGGATCTAGGCTTGTTTCAAGGTAGATCTCGTAGGACAGTTTCCAAGACACCGCAAGGGTTTTGGCTTCTTTTTCTCATGGTAGTGAATCCACGAAGTGACCAGATATTTTTCCACTGAGAGGAGGAAAATATCCAAAAATTAGATAGTGTTGGCACTCAGTTTTTGGCTGGTGGGGAATTTCACTGCGGGTGCTGACAGATAAGGTTAGTGTTTTTCGAGGCAAAGTTACCAAGACTTCTTGGAGCATCATGGAGTGAAGGCCAGCTGGAAAACTCCATGGAGATCTTAAAGTGACTTAACTGAGGCTACCAACAAGATGATACTACATACTTAGGCGTCTTACCAAAATAAGGACTAGGGAGACAGGTTCGAAGACATTGTTTATGTCATAAGGAGTGCTAACAGTGAACCGAAAAGTTTTTCACCAACAATGTTAATCTCGGAAATAAGCTCTCTAAACCTTGGGCTGCTGAGATCGAATCTCTGAAGGATGCTGACATCCGGAGCAGGGTCTACAGGAAGGAAACTCAAAAGCACATATTAGGGCAATTTCGAGATGTATACAAGCAGGCAAAGGAAGCAATCATCAAGAAATCTCAATGCCATAAAAGATGTTATTATGATGAACAATGTGTACACAAACAATTTGAAGTAGGTGGCATCGTTGATAATAGGACAAACATTATGAGTTGATTGTCGAAGATGTTGCGAACAGTAGTTTTGCAAAGGCCGTTTTGCATTTTGAGAGGCATTCGGCAAACACTAACTACATTCCATATTGTAAAACAGGCAAGGTATACGATGCTGTGAGTATTGGGGAATTAGGAAGATTGTTGGAGCTGAATGAACCCATTTAGCCTTCCAGATTTTTTCCCTAATGTGTGTGTCAAGGAGAACGATGAGCCCAAAATGCTAGGTGCTTGAAATTTAGTAGTTTCAGTTTCATTATCGTTTGACAAAGATTGAAAATGTTGCCACCATCGGCTGCGGCAGCAGTGTGTGGACTCGAAAGGGTGGCCTGCAATAATGCTTTGTAATGTGTGTCTGTTGGTTGAAATATGTAATAGTCATAGCACCCCGAACGATCTGTATCGGACGTATATCCATGCTAATCCATGATAATCCATGATAACTACATCAAGATGACGTTGAAGCTAAAGACCAGGATGCCACCGAGATCGAATTCAAGTGACTTGGCCATGTAAGGAATATCGCCCACTGGCTCAAAAATCTGATACAGTTTGTCCCGGGTGGTATAACAAATTTATCACACGGTCCCTCATTTTTTTAATGAAATAAAGAATTTGCTAAAAAAGCAAAGGGAACACGCAACAGAAAGTGACTGACACTCAGTTTTTGGACCGGAACCTAAACTTTGGCACCCCCTTCGCAACTAACTCTGCAACAGGAAGCATAACCGAACAATTCTACTGCTTGAGGATGCGGAGGTGAATCAAAAACCTCTACTAGTCTACTACACCATGCCAGTGGCGAGAAGACTGACGGGGCAGCAAAGCCACAAAACAAGAAGAAGCGTGACACAGAAGCCACCAGAGACAATTAATACATCTCCGTGCAAGGGAGCCCAGAATACGGTAATCTAATAGAACCATACCTAAACAAGGTCACTTGTGCTTGTACCCATATAGCGAAGTCACATCTTAACTAACAACTCAGCTGCTCTATGCCTGACTGGAATTTCACCCGCTTCCATGAGAAGCGCAGGAATACGTGTGATGATACCCAGTGCAACAGGCAGACTAGTGATTGCTACCTGTAAACCATCCTAGGCTCGACGATTGCCAGCAAAGAAAGGCAAGTGGTAATATACACCCAATTAATGAACGCCTGAAAGAAGGACTGCACAATTGATTGCTTGGCAATCTGATGGCCATGCAACAAAGCTTTAAGCGTCGTCAACTTAGTAATTTTACACATCAGTATCTCAGTATCACTGACCCACAAGAGCCACGAGTCCATTGGCACTCCCAATAAAGAACATGAAAATGAGAGTTGCATTACCTTACTGCTTTCCTCAAAATGGAACTAAAGCCGCACAAAAAAAACAGTGACCATAAAACTAGATTTTCAGCTTTTTCGTATCATAATTGCTAAGGAAAAAATGTGTGCAAATTATTTGATTAATTTGGACCAAAAAAGTATGATATCTACCCCAAAACAAAATTTGTTAAGGATTCCCGCTAACGTTTTCGACCGTTTGAATCTGTGAGATCACATGCCAAGCTCTTTCACAAATTAATCCCAGATTAAGACTTCAAACATTAAATAACTGAAAATTGCGAAGTAAGCATTATTTCATTTAACCTTCAAACCATTAGTCATTGGAATTAACTTTGCGAAATACCTTGATGATATCACAACTTCAAATGCCCAAACACCTGCGTGGGAATCCGTAACAAAATCTGTTCGTTAATTGTTCGTTTCACATGGCTTTAAAGGAACCTCGAGAAACCTTATACAAACATCGAAATACATACGCTAAACGTGTAACGTACCTTTTATTCATGGTTTGTTGTTTCCATTACGATATACACGCGTTAATTGTTCGTTTTGTACATCTTCGAAATGTACGTGTTGCAAAGCTATTAACTCTCGATGTCTTAGGCACGAGGCTCCATGTCTTCGGTTGCCAAACCTTCGAGTATGAAGGCCTATTTACCACGACTTTTTTTTTACATTTAAAAGAATCTTTAGAAACGAGGCATTTTCTGGACTGAGGAGGTTTTAAGTCTTTTAACACGTAACTCGTTGTTAGGAGATGGTGATGAGGAGGTGCTCGAATTACTCTTAAAATCCAACATGATTTTGTGTTAATGAAAATGGTTTACGATTTTGTATATTTATTATAGAAAAAAAGAAAGAAAATGGTAGACATTCTGGTAGGGTGTGTGGTGTAGCTAGGGGATTTGATCCGTTTCGACAGCAGAAGTTATACAGAAGCCAGCGACAAATAAAAAGATACGGGAACATTACGCTGCGAAGAAGAAATCCTAAATCCCCTCCTTATCTACACGGTGCGGTCGGCTACGCCATCGGGGACTTCGGTCTCTGGCAGGTCTAACCAAGGTGGAAAGGCGGCCGTACCCTTACCTAATCACGTCCCCTCCCTCCCTTTCCTTTCCACCCCCAATCCAGTGTGTGTATGTATGAACGAGTACGTCCGTAAAATCGGCATTAGGAATGTTTATAAATCAACCTCTCGGCTAATGTCGGTCTTACGCGCACACTATGAACTGTAGGAAGGAAACGTTCGGCTTTTTATACCCTGCATTTTCATTGCCTGTAGGGAGGAAAAACCACATACAGTTCGTTAATGGAGTCTGGGCCCTCCGACCAATTCCTTTCGGGGTGAAGGAGTGGGGTGACTATTATTTTAAAAAATGATGGTACTACAAGTTAAAAAAAAATACTCTACCCCTAACTACCTATCATTAACATCAGTCACCTATAACTACCTATCATTAACACCAGTCTTTGAACTAAGAACATCAGTATACTGGATAGCATTGACGCCACCCATTCGACAGAGCCGGGTTCGAATCTCGCAGCAGGAAACGTAGATTTTTTTTCTTACATTTTATTTATGGAAAAAAATAAAATTCACAAAAATACTCGCTGAGAAAACTAAGACTAAACTGAACTTTGAGGAAGCATACTCCTACAGCCAAGTCTGTGCTAAATATTATACCCGATTCCGGGGAGTGCTAAATAGGGAAGCCATCTTTAAAAAAAATGGCGCTGTTTCTTCTTCCGGCATCTTCTTCTTCTGGCATCAACTCGCTTGGAAAATGGTGGCATTTTCCGGTTTACATGGGGGCGGCCATCTTGTCTGTCTCTGTCTGAAGTTGAATCCCCTACTATCATACTACTTCGTGAGGTTAAATGTGTGTAGTCTACGATTTTTTTTT
>JAHWFP010088933.1:8818-20982 GCA_023313725.1 Lithobius niger
AGAGAAGGTGTGTACTGCGTGCCCTGTGGTGAGTGCGACACCATTTATGTGAGCAAAACTAGAAAAGGGGTACCAAACAGGATAAGGCAACACATGGTTGACCAAGGAGTAAGAAGGAAGAAAGTGGAGCCACACTTCTCCACATGACAATTGAAAAATGCAACCATCGTACTTTGAATGTTCAATAACTACGGAAAAAATGGTCTTGACGCTCAAATGCAAAACTAAAAATACTCATCAATATTCTGTGAATTTTCGATAGGAAGGCTATGTCCATAAAGGTGGTAAATTTTGGTGCCCTATCTTCTTCAGGCTAAACAAATAAGTTTTCTTCTGTTGGTTACATCGCTGCAGTGTTAGCTGTATCGAGGGAATCATTTAAATAACACGGGCCTCGTAGCCTACCCTCGTATCGGTAGGCAGGCCAGATCAATTTTAAGGATAGTCTGATATTGATATCGGTATAATCTGTATTTATCGGTTTCGGACCACTGTAAGTCTTCCGATACAGATATTCGTTACGCCAAGACACACAACCGTTTTCCCTGTAAAACTGACCCCGAGCACGGCAAAAGCAATAGCCAAGTGAGAAAAGCAAAGCCATTTTCTCAGCTTGTAATGAATATGTAGCACGTGACAGTTCCAATGCTCTATGTTTTACAACAACCAACTTAAAAGCTAACTGAGAAGATGAATGTACTGAAGCCATAAGTAGGATTAAGAGTAAAAATGCTGTTAGTGCTGCGCAGAACCTTTTGGATAATCTCAACAGTTGGAACCAGAAACTGAAGTTGCATTTGTATGGAATTTCAACTTTTAGTCTTGATTTATTATTATTATTGGTATCGACATCGGTATCGTATTGTATCGTATCGGATCAGAACGGTTTACCCTTCATCGGTATTGTATCGTATCGGTAAAAAGTTATATCGGCCGATCCCTACTCAATTTAAATAACTACCTCGATACAGCTAACACTGCAACGATGTAAACAACAGAAAAAAACAAACTTTTTAGCCTGAAGAAGGTAGGAGCACCATAATTTACCACCTTTATGGATAGTGTGGTCACAATGCTGCTTTTGTCAATGTCGATTCGATGTCGATTTTTTTACATAGATATATTTCGATGTTTGTTAAATAAATTAAATCGAACCCACCTAAATGAGTAGTTACTGGGAAGAAAGTGCCGGGGGGGGGGGGGGGGAATCTACCCACTGTCATTTTCGGGGTGGAGAGGGGGACTTCCTTGACTCAGCCAGCCTGCACAATTCGTGACCTGTAAAGATGTGAAAATGTTGGCATTTTACTCAACTGACAAGCACCAAATGATGTGACTAAACATTAGTCCTGTTAAATTAAAATTAGTAGGAAGCAGAAATATTTCTTATCCATTTGGAGGCCATTTTTGTTTTAAAATGTTCAGTTAAATATTTTTTTTAGAATAATTTCAGAACGGTTGTAGCTAGAAGCTTGTGGTTTGCACCATTCGAAAGCTGACGGAAAAACAGTTAAAATGATGTATTTGAATGCCAAAATCGGTGAATATTAGCGAAATTATCATGATGTCCGCATACAAGTAGCAGGGAGAAAAAAACATCAAATGTCAACTCAACATTGAACGTCTGCTCGATGTCGACAAAACATCGACATCGCAATGTATTAATTGAAAATTGAACAAAACTATTATGGACATTATACGCCTATCGAAAATTCGCAGAATACTGATGCGTATTTTTAGTTTTGAATTTGAGCATCAGGACGATTTTTTCCCGTAACCACATGACAACAGAACAATGTGTGGGCTGAAAAGATGACTTTACGTGTGCCAAATACAGCACGGGATTGCCGTGTGAGGACTGGAGTCACTTGCGATCCAAGCAACTTAAAATCTCAAAGGAATAAAGCATTCATTTGAGAGTATGAATGCTAAATTTACAGGTAGGGCGTAATGCATATTACGAACGGCACATAGAAAATAGCATTCCCGTGAACAGCACTTAGAAATTGGCATTCCTTAACAAAATGGGCAATCTTTAAAGTACCAGATTATTTTCCCCTTAAAATTTCTACCCAGGTCAAGTGTAATTCGGCAGGGATTCAGTTTTAAAGATTTGTGTAACAGTTCCAGTAAAAAGTATCTACTCATGGGTTTCTTTATGCTTAGCTAATTTTGTGTCACAGAACTTGGAACAAATTCACATGGGCTAGAACTGGTGCAGTTTCTCTGTGACAGTGCTGCAGAAATAGTGAACTTTTTGCAGAAAACACTGCACTCTAAGTTTGAGACAATCGTTTTGCGGCACAGCACTGGCGTTCACACTGCACTGGTGTGCACACTGCACAGATCCCCGAGAGAAAGGCACAATACATTTTGTGAGTAGACATTCTTCACACACAATTTAGGCCACGCTTTGAACTGATGTCACCAGACATTTTTTTGTATAAAAAGGACATTTTTTCAATGTAAATTCAAACAGACAACTTCATATTCCGTTTTATAAATGAACCACACTGACGGGTGACGGCAGATGGATGAGATATGAATAGTAGATATAAAATTTTTTTTAACTCCCAGTCTTTAGTCACAGGCTTATCAATCACAGGAGAAATCCAAGCCTTATGCTGGTTTTATTTAGCGACCATATTGCATAGGTGATAAAGGTTGTAGAATGTAGGGAGAGATCAGCTGCAGGGAAGGAACACCACTTTTAGTTAGCCTTTTGGCAGGAACTGAACTTGTAAATGGTTGTTAGAGACTTGCAGCTGCGAAGAAACGGTGGGCGTGGAAGAAGTTTTGTGCGCTGACGAAGAGTTGATTTTTATTGTAGTTGGGTGATCATAATGTTTTGAGCATGGTACACAATTACACATGGATCCTTCCTATTTTTTGTATTTACACTTTTTTCCCCGGCACGTGTCGACTTCCTGGCCCACCGTAAAAAAAAATTCCACATCTTTGCCCAAGGTAGTCAGGAAGGTGACGGTCTCAAAACCAGCAAGAAAGAGAACCCACGGTTGAGCTTTCCAGTTTCTTACTTGTTCCATGTTTCCTATAAGAGAGAATATTTAATTAGTAGGACAAAATATTAAGTGCATTAACAATTTTTTTGATAGGAAATAAATGATTTTTCAAGTATAATGTAGCTAATCTGTATTTATGCCCAATCTTGATGGTTAAGAGTCCTACAGACTATGTTAGTCTAGGTTAAACTTATTTTTCTTTTTATTTTAGTAATAAATATTGCACCCACTCATTTCGAGCCCAGCTCTGAAGTACGAAAAGCCTTATTTTACCGGGGATCAAAATTGGTTTCGATTGCCTAAAACGAAAATCTACACTATCTGTAAATTTTTGAATTTAGTTTCTGTAATCCTTTCTCTCCCTTGAGGTTTTTTCTCTCTTTAGATCTGGCCAGTTGCGCAACCCAACTCCGCATGCGTCGTGCGTAGCGTTCCTATAAAAGCTTTTGGGCGAGACGGCCCGCCATCTTTTTTCCTCTCGAGTCTCAATTTGTCATGGTGCCGATTCAAGAGGGTAAGTAGGGTGGTTACTAGGTAGTGTATATTTTCGTTTTAGGCAAAAGGAACCAATTCCCCCCCCCCCTCCATCCCCCGATAAAATTGGGCTTTCTAATTGCCGTTTCGAAAATATCCACTACCTGTAGGCTAAATTTTTGTATTTACAGTTGACTTGTCATTTATGGTGGTAGGCACCACATGATGGCTTCCCAAGGGTTCCCAAAAAGTTACACTAACTTCGCATTTTATTTAAAATAAACAGAAACAGTAAGAGATTGGATTTAAAACAAACAGAAACAGTAAGACATTGGATTCACTTTCAGAAAATGTGGTGGCCCTAAAAAGGGCCGATTTGTTAAAGATGGATGCAAGACTCCGTTTTCTTGGATGGTCTTCGTTTCTGTTTTGGAGTGCTTAAGGGGGTTGGACGACTGGTTGCCACAAAGGATCCCACACAGTGTAGTCCATTTCTCGTCGTGACATGTCCCTGAAGTAGTGAGTTGTGAAGACAGATGGCTTCTCCATGATGAGGCATGGAGGATTTCGGAAATGGAGACTTGACTGTGGAAGGCCCATGAAGTGGATCGAGTGGCCCGAATTCATGCTGTGACCTTGATGTTGTTGTCTACACAGATGATGTCTTAGACAATGGTTTTAGTGCACGTTGGGATTATTGTTGCTGAGGTTACATTGACTCCTTTCGTGAAGGGGAGGAAGAGTTGAATGCATTCTCTGCGACACTAATTTTCTGCAGTTCTCTTTACGCAATAGTGCAAAGCTCGAACTGGACAAAGTGTTCTTTCGGGTTCATCGCCAATGATGTTTGTAACCGCTGGAATGATGATTGGCTTTGAGTTCTGAGTGTCTTTGCGTATTGTCTTGACTTGAAGGTCTGGATGAGGCCTCAGGTGGATAAACTTGCAGTTATCAAAGAAGAAGCAATAGGCTGAGTCGCTCGAGAGTGCTTGCATCTCGCTGCATTGATGGCTTGTTGCCAGTGATGTTAAGAAAATTGTCTTTCGTGTAACATGATTGATGTGACATGTTTGGATTGGCACGAAGGGTTGTTTCATGAAAGCGTTCAAGAAGATTGAAAGGTCTCATTCCGGGAAGACGTGATGGATTGAGGGACGTTCGACTTCGAAAGATTTAGGAAGCGTGGAAATCCGAAAGTCTTTATGAAGGAGCGTTGCTGGCAGCTTTGAAAACGGAATTTAAAGCAGAGAGATACACGAGGATCGTTCGAATTGTGGGCATGTGTTGAAGGTTCACAGTGCAGTCACTAAAGGAGCGAAAGAACCAGTCTTCTCTGCCAGGTCTCGGCGGGGGCAGGGTCCTTGTTGAGCTCAAGGGGTTCAGCCTTGCCGAGGAGAGTTCCACCGTTGCGAAGGAGGGTCGTAAGCAGCGTGGTAGATTGACCAATCTTGGCTCGTTCTTTAAGGTCGCTTTCACTAAGGCCAAAGCCGAAGCCAGTAACGAGACCTCCGTTCTTGGTTAGTTCAAAGCCAGGCGGAGCCGGTTTGTAAAGGAAGCAGTCAGGGACTATGTCTTTAACGCTCCTGAGTAGATCGCAGAGTGAGAGTGGCATGGCCGCGTTATCTACTTGGAAGGAATACTTAAAATGATCCTGGGATGGGGCTTCAAACTTTACTTGTGGTTTGTTGTGATGACGAAATTCTCCGAGGGCTGAAGCTGAGGCATCTTCGGGAGCGTAAGATGGAGGCTGAATGTATGGTCGTGGAGGCGGTGCAGGAGGCCGGCGTAAGATGTTATCAATGTTTAGAACAAGAGGACTAGACTGACGTTTCTTCAAGAGGAGGTCAGGGTGGCGTGCATCCTTTTCCGGGTGGATTCATTTTCGGATGATGAAATCCATTCTTGAGTGTAGGATTTGCTGTGGGATGACGAAGGCGGTACTGGGGCCGAACGCCTGATCTTGTAGTTAAAGTCTCTAATGGCGCGATCCACTAAGGCATGGAAATTTTTCACCGAGAGCAGTTGTGTTCCTGTGGCGATGGCCGAAGGGTGGGACGACTGCCACGAGGAATGTGACGAGGAGTCAAGTGGAGTGTCAGTAGGGTGCGGTGGACTGCATGGACTTCTTATCCTTCTTGCGCTTTTGAAGCAAAGGCACGCGTTCGCAGCATGGGACTGACAACACCGAGGGGTGCGAGCCGAGGTTTTCAATGGAAACGAGGTTGATGGGAGCCAAGGAGGAGATGGAGAGGGGCACACAATTACAACATCTGGGTCCACTGGCGGAGGGCTGGCCAGAGGCGATGGAGATCGTGAAAGTGTAGCCGTCGAATTTTGAGGGCGAGCAATGATGCTTCCTTCGGATCCTATGGTTTTCAATCTTTCGGAAGGCGAAGGCTTGGTGCGAAGGCTGGACTTGAAAGCGGGTGAGAAAACGAATGACCGCCTTGAACGAGAGCTTGAAGAAAAGGTATGGTGGGCGATCTCACCCGAAAACCTTTATAGAAGGCTGCATATGACACATGCGCAGTTAAGTTACGCAGCTGGCCAGATCTACAGAGAGAAAAAAACATCAAGGGAGAGAAAGCATTACAGGAACTGAATGCAAAAATTTACAGGTAGTGAATATTTTTGAAATGGCAATTAGAAACAAAATATTTTCTAACTCCAGTGTAAGTCAGATTCTGAACTATAGTTTACACTGTAAGGGTTTTCAGGTACTCGCATGCTACAATACGAGGAATGGTTTATTCTGCACAATAGTAGGGATTAAAGTGAGCACATTTTAATAAGGCCCTGGTCTGGGGAAACCCATGTTAGAAAATGCCAGGTGAAGAGCACCCCAAAGGCTCACAACAAAATTTGTATGATCTGTTCGGGGAGGGGGAGGGGGAACACAATGAAAGGAAAATTTCGAGAGTTCCTTCTCAGTACAAGTCTGAAGCCCCTTCCCCGCCCCCAAAGCAGAATTTTCTGCCACTGTCTGCGACACCAATTGTCGGGGAAAATTATCTGCAGCTAATCTGTTTTTTCGTATGATTACCCACAAATTGATTGGTTTTACTGAATAATTTTTCAATGCTTTAACCTATTGATCTGGCTCTTCCATCAATGGAAAGGTCTCGTCGAGACGATTAAAATGGTGTATTGGAATGTCCAAATCGGTCAAAAATTGACGAAACTGTAGAAATTTGGTTAAAACGGCACCTTTTGTCTGCGACTGTGCCAGATTATCTGCGACATAGTCGCACATCGCACCTCTTTCTGCCTCCGGTCTCCCCACCTGTGCCTACAGGGAAAATATTTCGTCTCTCTTTAAGATTTAGTTCGGTTTTCGGTTAACTAGTGTAGTCCGGGGCCTAACTTCAAAAGTTACGGCCCAGTGAGGCCCAAATTATAAAAAAAAAAAAAAAAAGATGCAGTTTTTGCCACACAAAGCGACAGACCAGTTCAGCCCAGTGAGGGCCCCACTTAATAAAAAAAAATGCAGTTTTTGACGCACAAGGTGAAAGCCCACTGCAGGCCCCTTTCGTACAAGAAATAAATTCAGTTTTACCCAATAAGGCGATAGCCCAGTGGAGGCCCACCCTTCTTAACAAGAAGTAGTCTTTGCCATACATCACGAGAGCCCAGATGAGCCCAAAGCCCATTTTTTAAAAAAATTTGCAGTTAGAAAAAAAGTCAAGTTGGCGGGGCGCCCCCGCCTCCAAAAAAGTCGGTTGGCCCAAAGGCTTCTGCTACATGCTAGGTAGGCCACTGAGTGTCGTTCCCTAAGGTGTAGTCTTATTGTTGCATTCTGCAAATGGTGTGAAAGTAGGATACAATAAAGTAAAAGACACTTTATCGAACTGGCCTGCTTGTACAAATTACTTAGTTTAGGAAACTAACGTAGTTGCATGTACACATTTCAGTTGGCTTCATGGTTGCAAGTTAAGTTTGGTGCCACACAGGGGTAAAAGAGGCTAAACTAAACAAAATCAAACCAAAAGATGTAAACTAAAGCAGTGGGAAAAAATATCGACTTTCGGAAAATTCGCTACTTAGTCCGAGGGAACTTGCATAAGGGCCCAGTCATTATTTATGGCTGGAGAGGGGGGCCATAGGAATAAAATAAAAATGTGACCATCAAATTTTCGATGACCCCCCTCCCCCCCCCCCCTTCGAGACCCTGAAAAAAATCATGCTTCCTTCCCCCCCACTCAAGGTCCAAAAATTATTTGACCACCCTTCCCCCTCCTCCCCCCCCCAAAAAAAATTTGCTTTTTATATAGCCTACCTAATGAGACAGGCTGCAGATGATTTCCTATAACCAAGATTAGTACTGTGGCCAAATTAAGTAAGCAGTCTCCACACCGACAGTAATCATTAGTTGAAAGGAAATGTGTCTCATTTTTAACGAACAGACATGTTAGGAAAAAAATGTTGTATAAAATGTTCCTTACACCCATCTCTTGTCGAGACTGATATAAGTATGATGAACACACCGAAGCCAAGAAACGAGGTGCCAAGGCTTTTCTACAAAGTTCTTTGTAAAAACTGTACTTGCAATAATGGTACTACTAGCTTCAAAACCTTATAACACTTTTGACCCCTAATAACTAATAGCGGGATAAAATTCATGACCCCCCCCCCCCTCGAGAGGGTTCAAAAAATTAATACCCCCCCCCATGGTAAATAATGACCGGTCGTAAAAGTCAGTGACTCCTTTTTTTTTGGGGGGGGGGGGCAGATTGCACTGATAAACAATACTCTCACTTAATATTCCCACTGGAGTTTGGCAAGCCAAAAAGAAAAAGACAACATAGTACATATATTCAGTAAAAAAGATCGACGACACAGAAATAAAAAAGAAAAAAAATCGTACTCCAGATCGTAGCCTACTTGTTTCTTGCCGACAAGTTTGCCACCAAACAATGTAAATCCTTCCGAGGGCAGAACTTCAAGGCAGAACGGCTGTAGAAAACGAAGAGGTAGTCAAACGTTGCGGCTCTGCTCTTCCCACATTTATCATCAGAACGATTATGATCTCTCCTGTCCTACGCGTGTTCGTTTCCAACAACAATGAAACGAGCAGTTTAAATTTCCACGTCAAACAGTTCTGTGGCCCTTACCATTTTACGTAGCTGGCTTGTAAAACATTTGGTCAAGTTATGCACAAGAAGTTTTCTCTCAAAACGTTCTACATACAGCTCACATATAGTTGTCATTTACAGATTCTATAACGAACGCTGAACACAGACACAAACCAGAGCTTTACTTTACTTTATTTACTTTATTTATACTTGCTCCACAGTGCCGTCTGGCTGTGTGGAAAGGAAAAAAATAAATATATACACTTACAGGATAAATACAGTACTGACACCTTGTACAAAAATAAAAAAAAATTTGAGGGAAAAAAAACATTAGTATTAACAAGAAAAATAATTTACTATACCCTATGTCACTTTCATAATCAACAGGCAATACAAAAATAAGGTGAAGACCACCAATATTAACAGTATATATAGCTTTGGGAAAATCGTTAATAAATATATTTAAATTTACAGCAAACAGTAAGTACCGAACAAATCGGTCCTGCGTGAGAAAAAGAATTCATGTTATGTACATACTAGGTGGATGGTAAAAAGTGATTAATAGCCTACGCAACCCATAACAATTCAGCTGTAAGGGGAAAACCCACAACATAATAGTTAGCAACACATGCAACTTCCAGCAGGTCATGCATAGGATGTGTAAAAAAACCGAGTACAAACATCGATAGATAGTGAAACTGTTGCTCCAAAAAATTGAGGGTTACACCAAGTAACACTAGTAGTTACACTCTTTTAAGTAGAAACAATTCTGGGTAATATCGTAATTACAAATGCTAAGAGTTTTTATGTGGGTCTAATTGTGCACTAGTTTGTAGTTTTAAGGTTGTCTAACGACTTGATATTTGTTTACAAATTTCAACAAATTGTGGGGGATAAATACCAAAAAGAACATGTTGGGTGTAGTGCAATCAAACACTGTAGGGGGAAAATTGCCAATCGGTGTGTTCCATAACATGTTTATCCAGTCTGTTTTTGAACATATTTACATTGGGGACCTCAACCACAGACGCAGGCAAACCGTTCCATAAAGAGATCAAGCGGTAAGTAAAAAAACCCCTGGCGGAATTTGTGTTAATGATAGGGCGTTGAATTTTGAAGGGGTGCCCCCGTGTTGCAGAGTAATTACAGAAGGTAAAAAGGGTTTTGACCGAGGTTCCTCCTAAGTTATAAGAATTAATGATTTTGAAGAGTGTAATGAGATTACCTCTAGATAGCCTCCACCAGAGAGAGTGAAGGCCAAGTAGCTGTAATCTACGTTTATAAGGTATGTACTTAAATCTGTTTACGTTTTTTGTTAATCTACGTTGAACTTTCTCGAGCGCGGTGTGATGTTTAATCGGTGATGGGTATCAGAGTTCGGATGCAAATTCGAGAATCGGTCTAACTAGTGACACATAAAGTCTCATGTAAATTTCCGGAGATCGGGATGTGATTGGTCGGTTAATAAGAAAAACGACTGTCGATGCTTTTTGAATTATTTTTGCAATATGTTTATCAAACTTCAGTGAATTGTCTATGGTAATACCTAAGTCAGGAGTTTCAGTAAGACACGGTACTGGGTCGTATCCTTAGAAGTACTGATAGTTAGGATTAGTTTTGCCGAAATGCAAAATTGCTGTTTTGGTGGGGTGTACTGGCATATGCCATTTCTGAGACCAGGAAAACAGATTATTGGTATGCTGCTGGAAAGCAATGGTGTCATTGTAATTGGTAAGTTTATGCTTGGCTTTAGAGTCGTCGGCGAATTTGGAAATGGATTTTGGAAGAAAACTGCCGAAATCGTTAAAGAAAATTAAAAAGAGCAAAGGTCCCAAAACAGAACCCTGAATAACTCCGCTAGGAACAGGGTAACTAGTGGAGAACGAGCCTAACAGTATAACTTGTTGTGAACGGTTGGACAACCATTCCCTGATCCACTGCAAATTTGGTCCCACGATACCATGCATGTTGAGGGCGTGCAGTAAGAGGGGGTGTTGGACTTTGTCAAATGCTTTCATACAGTCAAGGTAAATAGCATCGACACGAGTATTTTGATCCAAGTTTAAAAAAATGTCACTGTAAAATGCTAGAAGATTTGTAACAGTTAAAAAGTTAGAACAAAAGCCATGTTGGTTAAAAGTAATTGAGTTTTTAGTTTCAAGAAAAGTTGTAATGTGCTGTGCAATAACCATCTCAAAGATCTTATAAAGGTGGCAGGACCGATCTTACAATAGGCCTGTAATTAGCAGGGTCCTCCTTCTTCCGTTTTTTGTAAATTGGTGTGATATAAGCAACGCGCCATATTTGGGCGACAAACCCTGTGCAGAGCATATTATTGAAAATAGGAACGAGAATAGGGACAAGGATGTCTTTACACACAATCAATACATCAGCCGATATTCCATCAGGACCAGCAGAAGCGTGAGGTTTAATTTTAGAGAAGGCTGTAGCCAAGTTTTCACTAGTAAAGATTAGGGGTGAGATCGCGCCAGGGTACTTAGCGAGAGGAGGTAGGATTCCAGTTGAAATGCTGGAATAATTTTTCAGCAAAGGTTTGAATTAAAAGGTTTGCCATTTCATGAGGTTCGGATGTAAATGTATTAGTGTTGGTTTTCAGGGGGCCAATTTGCGGTTTTAGAATTTGTTTAGTTTTAACATATTTGAAAAATTCCTTTGCCGCGTACCCCGATTCCATAGTAAGTTTGAGTTCGAAATAATTTTTCTCCTTTTTGAGAGTAGCCTGAACGAGCTGGTTTAGGAGTTGATATTGACGGTATATTTCCAGGTTTCCTGTCTTCCTAAAGGCTGCCCAGAGGTTCTCCCTTTTTTTATGGTTGGAAGCAGTGAGATCTGACATCCATACTGGAGCTATAGTGGCTACCAGAGCACAAACGCTAGCCGCCATAATAACTTTTTTTACACGGACCCTCTAAATCCCAGGCGTCGTTCGGATCTCTGGCGTCATCGGATCACGTAACCTCGCTCCCATAAGTTCTCTGCCCTTACACCAAGGCTACCTAGACGTAAACTTGGACGTAAAGGCTTCTCACACCAGTCGGCAATTCAAACATGGCGGAAAACGGCGCCGATTCAAATGAGTAGCAACCAGTATTCAGAGCTAATTCGTACATTTTTGAACAATTAATCGACTTTGTTGTAATATTTAACATTTCGCTAGATTGTTCGTAGTTGTTGAGACGTTTTTGAACAAGGTCAACTGCTCATTTGAACGAGCGTTCACGGGAAGATGAACTTAAAGACGTTTCTCCGGCTGCCTGCATTACTGCACCCTGTGTTGGCTCGCTGTATGATAGTGCTTTTTTGTTTACGGAGGGGGAAGTTACCCCAGCTTGCTTGAGCAATCCCCCCCCCCTCCCACATTGAAGTGTCACCGAACCATACGTAATCTTACCTTACGGGAGTGAAATATCCAAATGATTTAAAGTACCATAGAAATCATTTAGCCATGGATCTTGGGGGGAGGGGGGGAGAGGTGCCCCAGTTTGCTTACCTCCCCCTTCAACCCTGGCGTGTCCCTGAACCAAACATACCAATCCAAAATCCCAATTTCTTCCCCCCCCCCCCCCAAAAAAAA
>JAHWFP010088934.1:3096-13825 GCA_023313725.1 Lithobius niger
CCATGCTGTCTACCGATCGGCAAGGCCGAGCGGTGGAGGGAGGGCGGCGAGCTAGTGACGTAGGCCTCTCACAGGAAAAAGGTCACGTGGATTGGAGAGTGACCAAGTTACAAAACTCAATTGTCGAAGGAAAATATTTTCCCCCCGCTTGGAGTTGTACTGACGGAATGGTTCGTCGATAGGTGCTTTCTCGCCTAAAACTAACAGTGACATGATTATCTTTAAAACAGCATAACAAACCATACAGGTACGAGATTTTCATCTAGCCCTAAACTAGCGAGTAGCTTGGATAAGGCCATTGACATAAACTTGAAAAGAGTCCACCAACTATTCTATTTTTACGGTTACCTCCCGCATATATATGACGTCGATAGGTCTGACTCCATTATCTAATGCCCATCGAATTAGGAAGAGAGAGAAGCGTATCAAGAGTTATTACGTGAAATGAGAGAGTGGTTCGAATCCCTGGCATGTGACTCAAACAACCAATGACAAAAATCGCTTTCACCGTTCATAAACATGTCGCCACAACGAATACAACCAAAACAGTAAGTGCATGCATAACCGCCAAATTCACGCTGTGTAAAAAAAAAAAATCTCCCTGTTAGTTACTCGCTCAACTTGCGTCGTTTCGAGGTCGTAAACAGCTAACCGCAATCGCGTTTTTTTGAGGAGTTGCATATGGCAGCGGTGCTCTAGCCGACACCACTGTTTACATATTTTACAAAAACGTTGGCAACAGTCCTGCTATTACCCTCAAACGTTAGAAAACAAATCTTGCATTTAAACAGCGATTTACAGACTGTAGAGTCTTTGAAGGGTGGCTGTTTGCTATAATGGCGGACTAAACATTCCGTATTTCCGAACAATCTGTTACATGCCGAACATGGCAACCAACGGAAGCAAACATATTTAGGCGAATGATACGAGGGACTGCTTTTGGCAGGCGTGGCTTTTAGGTCGGGAATACGGCCTCAGACAGGAAAATCGGGATGAGAAACTAAACCGCGGCTTTAAAATTCCGAAATAGTGATTGGCGTGGCAGAAAAGGTATAAGATGCGTTTAGAGCTAGAAAGCCCCTCGAAGGTAACCTGGCACTGCGTTCCATTTTTTTTTTTGGAATAACACAATTTGGTATTCTGTCAAATAATAATCCTGAAATTCTTTCAAGTCAACAATAGAACACCCATATTGGCGAACGCCGGCGTCGGCGTGCAGCTGTAAAGCGAGCTTTTTTTGCACATTGTTCGATTTACGAATTTGTCTATATAATTTTATGTCCTTATCAGCGAATGCTTTGCAACAAACTATCGCTCTAGCCAAACAAAGTTTATCTAAGCCGTTTTTTGGGAACACGACCGACCTAGCGCCCCCTGTTGATAGTCATGCTATAACATTTGTGCGTGACATTTTCTTTTTTGCCGCCTCTGGGTATCTCGATATGAGTTACTTTAATCTCGAGCTTCCGACCACTTTGGTTAAGTTTCAAAATAAGAGCCAAAATGTTAGCGACGCTGAAAAGATTCCCTGGCATGTAAGGGAAGGAACGAGCTATTTTCAAACCCACTCACCCCAATACACACACCTGCATAGTCGGTGGGTCGGAACCCATCCAGGACACGCTCAAATTATGTCGGTGAAAAAGTTGGTCTATATATTCTATAGGGTTTCTAACCGAATACTAGGCGTCAATAATGTCACCGTGTAGACATTTGTATTAGTGCTAACTTTTTTCATTTCCCCATGCATTTAACGATGCTGAATCTATCGTTTTTAAAAAGGTTTCGGTTCCCCGAGTCTGACAATCATATTCGGGAAGCTTTTCGGGACAGGATGATTTTAATGTCGGGCTTCCCCCAACTTGATTAGAATAAGCTATTGGAAAAAACAGAGTAGTGAGCTGCGAAAAAAGCGAAGCGTGCATTACGCAATCATGGTCGCTTTGGCTCGGGGAATTGAACTTACATCCCTGACAGGGGAGCCGTATATCTTCTGTGTTTTTTGCTGCATTTCGGTTCATTTACAACCATTGTTTGCAATGTTACCGCAGGTGTAGGTGTCAACTCGCCTATTCTCTGCGTCCAGCAAGCAACAGTCTGCGATATATGAGGGAGCATGTATTTCATGCTGAGTATATCAAATTCAGTTAATGCTACTGATTTGTCTGCACTTTTTTTAGGATCAGCACATTGTCGGCCACGGATTCGATCCCCGATTTAACTGATATACTCGAGTTAGGCTGACGCCAGTAGAGTTGCGCTATTATCCCTAACCACTCTGTTGGATCTAATACCACGCTGTCATTTTCTCGGTGTTTTCCAATAGCTATTTTCACTACGTTTACCGTCGGAACTATTCGTATGAAATTTAACCCGGTAAGTGGGAAGCAATCGCAATATGGGATGGTTTGGTACGCTATGAGACTGTGAGGGAGAGACAAAAATGCAAAAAAAAAAAGGCCATTACTTATTTTTTTTTCACTCCAACCACATTTCGGTTTGGGATGTGGGGGATTCGATCTGAACTGTGGGGGGCTCGATCTCTTTCAGTTTTTTGTCCAAAAGCATAGTGATATCAGTGACGTAGCCTATCAAGCCTGCAAACTGACGATAGTTTAGAACAACGTACTTTTTGCTGTATTTTTCAAGTATGAATTTAGCCTGATAGACTGAGCCAGATTGTGACACTATCACTTTTAGGCCGGCTCCATAGTTCCGGCCGGTCATAATTTGCTGCTGTAAGTTGCGCTCGCTCACGATCTGATTGTAAATGCCGTGATCCTTAAGTCCCGCCATTCGGCGACAGTAAACGAGACCCCGCGGCGTCCTGGCAAGATCCCTACTCCTGGGGTTACGAATTCCCGTACATGTACGTACGCACGTCCCTGAAAATCCGTCACTTGTACGTATATTTCACCCCCTATGAAGTAGGTGTTTTTGGCTTCAATGACTCTATCTACTGAAGCTGATGATGTTGCCATTTTTTTTTTTTGTTCACTATGTGTATGAAAAGAAATAAAAAAGGACATAGCCTTGCTTTAGGTTTTTTTTTTTGCCCTATTCCGCACGTAAAATGATATAAAGGAACCATTTAGGCCTACCTGTTCCTCTCTGCTTGCACTGCTCTGGTATACTGCTGCGTGGTCTTTCGGATTGTTGGATATCTGTAAACATAAATGTAAAGAAGCCCGTTAGCAACCGGCCAAGTCCTCGCAATCTTATTTTTTTTTTTTCATTATTAACGTAATGCCTCATTAAACAATGCTTACCTCTACAATTGCTGAGTTGTTGGTTCCAATGGAGAGATCGGCGGGTTAGTGAATTCTTGGCTGGGGTGATGGTTTTATACTTGGCCAAATTGCATTGTTTCAGGTGGAATAGCTGCTCGACAAATCAGCCCTGGTTATTTTCCGTAAAGGTGTTACGGTACTTTATTTCGCTCATTTCTGCGATTGGTTAGTCTCGTAGTACCGTCGCTCATTGCACGGCTCGAATCATGTGATGACTTTCAACCAATTGCGAGGCGTGTACTACGTCACGATGTGGGCCGCCCGTTTCGCTCGAGGCAGTGTTTTTTTTTTCGTGGTTAGCCCCTTTTTTTGTCTTTTCGGGTTAAAGGGCTTATACGAAAGGTTTAACGTATAATAAGTCGGTTGTCTAGAGATCTAGGTCGCGAGACGTTAACTACGCGTCATTTTTTGACAGTACTGACAGCTTACATATAGCCCGTCACTTTTTGTTTTGACGAATTGATAGGGGGGAACGATTATTTTCTTTTTAGTTGAGGGGGTCCCACGCTCTCGACAACCGTTAATAGCCGATAAATGTTGTAACTACATTCCTACGCCCATAACAGTATTAACCTCACGACCTCTGGCCTATATACCGTTACGTTAATGGACAGAAACGCGTGACGGATTGGGTCTTTTTACAATAGTCATTCGTTCTTGTCATTTCGTCTAGGCCATTCAGAGGTCTGAAGGCCGTAGGGGGAGACCACCGTGTTAGGGGGCGGGATTGTTCGTATTATAGCCCCGAGCAATTTTAGACTTACCGCTTTTTGACGAGATCCTTACTTCATTATGTTCTGGGATAGCTACTGTCAACACAGCTCACTAACTATCAACTCTTGGATATTTTTTTTATCCTTCAGCGCGTCTCGTGAGTTGTGTGTTTTGTATACTAGGATAGTCTTGCTGCTCATTTTATTTTTAAATTGTCTCCTGTGGAGTTTACCTTGACTTTTATTTTAATATTGGTTTTTCATTAGCCAAACACCTCCGACATCCTTCTCGTGCAGGAGATCGGTCTGTGGGCCTGCTATCCCGTGCCCCACTTACTCCCGTGAAAGTGCCGACCCACCGCCTCCTGGGCCGGCCGCCCGTGAACGCGACGAGGTGATTTAGTTTTTCTTTCTTTTTTCTCTATGGTAGTTAGTCGCCGATATGCAAGGGGGATCGCCGTCTCGCGCGACTTGCCCTGTTTAAATGCTTCAAACGGGAAAAGGCAATACGTCGTGCCCTACGGCAAAATCTAGTTGATGCTGGGGGCGCTTCCAGCTGAGCCTTTTCTACGTTTTTTTTTTTAGGGTGGGGATTCAACAGCCCAAAGAACGCGTTCCTAGTTATTACGTAGTTTCTACTCTGGGCTGAAGGCAGCTGGGGGAAAACAATTATCGCGGGCGGGGCGGCGCACGGATGCGGCAGAGATATGGGGCGGGTATCTAGCGTTCAATGGGGGAAAATGTTGGTCCTAGGTGCACGTGGGCCGACCGATAGATCCAACTCTGGGCTGAAGTGTACTAGTCACCTGGAGGAAACAGTTATCCCGGGTGGGCAACGCACAGATGCGGCAGGGATATGAGGCGGGTATTTAACGTTCAATGGGGAAACATGTTGATCCTAGGTGCACATGGGCCGACCAATAGACCCAACTTTGTGCTGGAGTGTACTAGTCACCTGGAGGAAACAGTTATCCCGGGCGGGCGACGCATAGATGCGGCAGGGATATGGGGCGGGTATCTAACGTTCAAGGGAGGGAAAATGTTGATCCTAGGTGCACATGGACCGACCAATAGACCCTAGATGCACGCGCCCACCCCCCCACGGATTTAAATGTGGTACCCAAAAAGCATGGGGCTCTGTTAGGCTGTAACCCTATACTAGACACCCGGGTGATCATAACTACTTGCCGTGGCCCTAATAATAAACAGATTCATTCATTCATTCATTCATTCCGTAATCCTACTGACAACACTACTGGACCACGCGCCTCCTACGTGGCGCAACAATTGTGGACCATCCGCACAGTAGGAAGATGTGATTTGATTTGATTTTTATTGAGCCAAAAAGCCTGCAAGCTACACGCTCATTGCTACACTACCTATAACTAACTTACGCTAACCGTACTACACACAGCTGTACCATGGAAAACACCAAAACACCAGAGCACCAGAACACCATTGCCCACCAAACTACGACTGCAAAACCCCAACTCACGAACGAGCGAAGAACAAGGGTCCAAGACCAGTCACTCCTCAAAACGCCGAGTAGCCCGACAGAAACCAAGAACCCGACCCACAGAATGGTGACCCGACACCGTATGGGGTGGGAGCCCCAAAACCTCACTCAATGGGTCCGCCCCACCACCCAGCACAAAACTACGGTATGCAGCCCAGCGGGGACACTAAAGCAGGAAATGACGGACTGTCTCATCCCCATTTCCACACACACAACTAGGCGTACGTGCCCAACCCAGACGAAAGAGATGTGCTCGGAGTTGAACATGTCCAGTCCGCAGGCGTGACACCAAACCTGCATCACCGCGAGAGAGGCCGTCCAGAAGTCGTGGGCAAGAAGTTGAAGGTGAAGAGCGAACAGCCGGCGACCAGTCGCACCAGTGGACCACTCCTCCTGAAACACCCTTCTCACCACTGGACGGAGAGCACGCGGGCCCAGCAAAAAACAAATCAGGCTACCACCACCAGCGGCCCCACGCCGAGCCAATCTATCTGCCAGCTCGTTGCCGAACTCCCCAGAATGGCCCTTAACCCAGCCAATAGTCACTGTCACTGTCACTGCCTTCCCAAAGCAAATAATTTCCACCTGATCTCCAGAGCCACTGGATAGGCCACATCCAGCATACGGATGAAACGCCGGAGAAACCCAAGCCCCACCAACGAGTCAGTCATGACACAAAACCCCAATAACCCAAGATCAGCACCAATATCAAGGGCTACCGAGATGGCGACAAGCTCGCCCACAAAGGCCGACGGGAGTGCTCCCAGCGAGTAACTAAACTCCCGATGCAAGCTCGGAATGCAGGCCCCCACCCCTCCTGTATTCCCCTCCTGCTGGAAGGAGGCGTCACAATAGATCCTAGCACAAGACGGTGCCAAATGCACAGTAGCTGAGGGGTCCCGAAGGGTTGCATCAGCCACCCCCGCCCACACCCATGGGACTGGCGGGTGGACCACAACCGGACCTGGGAGGCCATCCAGTCCACATTGACGGAGAAGGGATGCCCCCAACCTGGAGCACCCAGCAGTTTGCGGGCCCTTTGAGACAGCAGCAGATAATCCCGCAAGATACGGGCCAGGGGGTCGGCAGGACCCCTGGCAATGGCTCGCAAACAAAGCCTAACCAAAAGCTCCTTAGCACGATAAAACACCGGAGACTCACCAACCTCAACATGGAGGGCATCGACTGGCGTGGAGGGCAGGCAGCCCGAGACCACTCGAAGACAGTCGTTCAGGGCCACCTGAACTCCTCCAAGGACCCGCCGAGAGCTAGCCAACACCGAGATGTGGAAATCCGCACACAAGCGCAGGTACACTCTGTAAAAGGTAACGATAGTGTGACGCCTTGCAACCGAACTGTTACCAACCAATGACTTCAAAACATTCAAGAGCACCGCAATGCTCTTCGTGACCGCCTCAACATCGTGCACCCAGGTGAGCTGTGGATCCTGCCAGAATCCAAGGTATCGTACTTTGGAGGAAGACCGGACCAGGGAGACATCCACCTGAAGTGAAGCCTCACACACCTGTCCCCGCCGGAAAACCATCATCTCCGTTTTGGCACTAGACAGCCTCAAGCCACGCTCAGTGAGCGCCCTGGACCCAATGCCAATCGCAGCCTCCAGAGACGACAGCACCATGGGAAGATCCTTGCCCGTCAACCAGACTGCCACGTCATCAGCATATGCGACCACGTTAACCGCCTGGCTCATCTCCACCAACACTGAGTTGATAGCGACAGCGAAGAGCACCGGACTGAGGCAACTACCCTAGGGCAAGCCCCGCTCTGTCCTCCTCACCCCAGACCAGGTAGCCCCAACCCTGGTGGCGAATTCACGCCGTCCCAGGAGAACCAGAATCGCTGCCCTCACCTTGCTGCTGACCCCTAGACCGTCCAATTTGTGACCAACCCACGCTATATCGACCATATCGTAAGCTGCCCGAATGTCCAGGCCTCCCGGATACCAGACTCAAGATACAACATCGCATCTCGAGCACCACGGTGTTTCCGGAAGCCAAACTGGGCACCAACCAAACGGCCAGAGCCCTCCACCTGCCACACAAGCCTACTAACCAGCATAGCATCCTCTCGTAGACCTTACGAGCCACACGACAAGAGAGCAATTGGCCTGTAAGATGTGATATTCCGAAACTAACTATCAACTTAGAAAAATTCGTTTCAACAATGGTCCTAAGGGGTTTTTTCGCTTTTTTCGAAGGGAAAAATGTTACCTAGAACTACGAAAATACGCCTACGCGAAATCCAGATTAATTTCCTGTCTTTTGACACCTTTCTCATATTTTTAGCCCTCCTACTTCAAGAGGAGAAGAGGTATATATAGTATATATATACCGACCGTAAGTTTTTAATGATTAAGACTAGCGGAGTCGCTCGCTACGCTCGCTCATTCCGCCGCGTCTCGCTGCGCTCAAGGAGAATTTTTGTTTCAATACTTATGCGAAGACGGATAATTTCACATCAAAAAGAAACAGTCAAATGACCAAGCAAATGATCAGAAGTACGCGTTTTTCGTCAGGTTTCAATTCGTAAACAAACGGTTACTACGCCTTCTCTTTCTTTTCCTACTACTTAAAGGCACATAAATCCCTCCGTTCTGGCCGCTTTACTCTGCGACACCTACGCTAAAATATAGTTCAAACGACCGCAGCGCGCATTGCTCTACGACACTAGTCATACTCATTTCGGGACCGCTGCAACGTGACACATCGTACGACCAAGTCGCAAACATGAGCGAAGGATTAATTATCCTTCCTCCAGGGCCGCGGCTTGCCAGCGATGTAGCGGGAGTTAAATACCGCTCGGACCGAGCCGTTTAAAACAAGCCTAATAACATTCACGCGCCACTACTGACATCTGCATCGTACCCTTAGACCAGCAAATGAAAGGTAAATCAGTTTATATAAAACTATTTCCGGTAATGTATCGAGTGAAACTGTTAAAATATACCGGAGGGAGTTATGTGCCTTTAATAACTGCATTTAGGAAAAAAGGCTGTTTCTGATGACAATATCTAACTCCAGACGGCAGCACCGAACATTCATGTCAGCCAAGCTTAGCAACCTCACTCGGCCTAAGTTTTTGCAACGCAATTAACCGCGACGGCAATATTTATTTATTATTATTATTTTTTTTTTTGCAATTGTTAGAACAGAAGCAAACGAAAATTACAAACAGACAGAGCAAACGTGAACCGAATATTAACTGTGAACAAAGCTAAGCAACCTCACTCGGCCTTGGTTTTTCACAAGTATTTATCTACGCCGGCAATAGATGGTGCAGAGGTGTGGAAGATTTCAAACTCAAAGAGCAAACGGGAACCGAATCTAGACACACGCTAGTGTGTCGCGCCAAGTTAGGCAACAAACATCACAACAAACATCACATCAATTCAATTGTCGAAGTTCTAAACCATTGTAGCGCGACGCCATAGCGTCAGTGTCTTATATCCTGAAGCATAGTTGGGCACATTTCAGGTACTTGGGGGAAAATAATAATGCGGTACAAAAACCTAAATTGTGTTGAAATCGAGAGCACTGACCCACCTGAAAAAAAAAATAACTCGTGTAGGAATGCCAGCTAAGCTGCTTTCAATACAAAATCTGACCCTCAATAACGTGGAAAATGTGTTACTACCTAGCTAGTCCGTACATCCCCACGTTAAATCCCATAGGGTGCTTATTCATCGATACCGAGATAACGGGAAGGCTTCCAGCTATGAATTGGACGAATGGGTGCAGTACAATACGAACTACGTACCTTTTATGGTTTGACGCCTGGGGGCGTAACGGGGATGGCGTGTGGTGCGTTAGTACGAAAATATTGTTATAACCATTGTTAGCATTGTCGGCATCGTCTCTCATTGGACGGCCAAAGTTCAGACAATGAGAACGTGTATACTGACGTGCTGCCTAGACACACACTAGTGTATGACGATAAATCTAAACAACGTTGCCAAAGAAATTGTATTTACGTCCAATTCACGAAAAATGAACAAACTGTAAAAACAAACCAAAATAAACAAGGCGTAAAAAGTGGTAAAGAGGCCACCAGGTTGAGAGTGGTTCGGCCCTTCAAAGGAGTGATATCAACACACCAAAACTAACTAAATAAAACAAATTACAACAAAATGAAAACCAAACCAGAAACCTATAAAAAGGTGACTAAGTTGAGAATGGTTCGGCCTATAGGCAAATGGTAGTAACAAAGTGTTGAAAACCAATTTCTTGCTGACGTACCACTTATATAGTATACATGTTACACATACGGATCCAAGGAATTTAAACAAAAAACGAAAGACAACGCTAGAGCAATAAAAAGAAATCTGATTACCTTTTATTGACGAACAAGTCATTCGGTCGGCCAGTCGTCTTATCCTGTTGAATTGGAAAGTATTTTTTTTCCCTGCCTCAGAATTCAACTCGCTCGTTCACCTGCAGCACGTGCGAACTGAAACTTGATCCAATCAATTAACCCGATTTCGCAAACATTTTGTGTGCGTGTGTGTTGTTGTTGTTGTTGTTGTGGCGGCGTCTAAACGAACAGGCTTCGAGCTTTTAAGCGAAAGAAGAAGAAAAAAAAAGAAAACTAACCAAATTGAAATAAAAAGACGAATGGAACCGAGGAATGGAGTAAGCCAAGAGCGACCACCATTACTCTTCGCCGACAACCACTTTATTTGTTGATAATTCTCAACAAAAGATCACACACGGCGTTTCTTTAAGTGAAACCCATTTATTCAAGCGTATCGGCCAAAAAAAAAATCTAGTTAACTTCGGTAGACGACCAACTTATTTTTTTTTTATATAATTCCTGAAAAACGAGAAACTTCCGTATCAGGGCGCGTTTACGCAGCGACTCACCTTTGCATTCTCGCAGCTAGAACTCAATCGCGATGGCAAAGGTGTCATTGCCATGATAACAACGCTAAATGGATTAGGTAAATCTGACATCGTTTGAGTAAATACTTGCAGTCTTATAATACGTGTCAATATTATAAAGAATTCCTCTTGACGAAACAATTTTCCCAAACGCTTCTGAAGTCACGTTATTTGCTGTTTTCGTTGCGAGGCGGCAGGCATAAAACCGCCGCCATGTTGGAATTTGAGGTGATTTCTAGCTTCTAGCTGCGAGAATGCAAGAGCGAGAGGTTGCGTAAACGAGCCCTCACACTTAAAGGCGAGTTGGCACCA
>JAHWFP010088937.1:0-10229 GCA_023313725.1 Lithobius niger
CCCCCCCCCCCCCCCATTTATGACTGCAACAAGGGATACTAACTCTTGACACATAAATTATTAGCAATCCATGAGCTGTATATTTCTTAACTTCTTCAGTCAGTAATTGTAACTCTTTACTGAAGCGATATTTTCACATTCTTGGCGCTCCATACGCCGTTCTCTAACAATGGAAAGCGTCAACAGTGACCTTCATGCATCTCTAGTTTCTCGCCTTTTGCATTGTTACAGCACGCATTTGCATCAACAATGCCATGTTCATTTACTTTGGACGGGACTGTACCTTTAACAATGGAATCGTTCGCCTTCTCGTCACGAGATGGTACCACGAGCAAACGAAGCCCAGATTTCGCATCAAAGCGAAACGAAAGTGAAACCAAGTTCACAAAGCCATCAGCAGCACTAGAAAACGTGAATAACTCACAAGTAAACGAACAAAGTGCAGAGACGCACCCGATACACCAACAAAATGGTATAATGGTTTAACAAAAATGTTTATTTCAGAGAAACGTTACAATTACGCATGTAAAATCACAAATCAGCCGAAACAGGTTACACCCGAAATTTTTTCCCGATTGTTTCAGAAATACACTTTTCACAAGCAAGACGACCTTTTCTAAAGGCAGGAGACCCTTTCCAAGGGCCAGTGACCTATTCAAAGGCAAGTGACCTTTTCTAAAGGCAAGTGACCTTTTCGAAAGGCAAGTGACCTTTTCTAAAGTCAAGTGACCTTTTCTAAAGGCAAGTGACCTTTTCGAAAGGCAAGTGACCTTTTTTAAAGTCAAGTGACCTCTAAAGGAAAGATGACTTCTTTACAAGCAAGGAGACCTCTTCGAAAGACAAGGAGATTTCGTCACAAGAAAGATGATTTTCCGCAAACATGCTAAATCCTATACAAAAATTTACTTTTCTACAGAAAAACAAACTTTTTCACAGAAAGTGAAATTTCCCTGAAATAAGCACCAGCAAACAAAACTCAAGACCCCGCGAATGAGATAAGTTATATTTTTTTACTCCTGATTCTCCCAGTGAAATAAAATTACGAGACAGGAGCCGCATGGTAAATATTAAGACACGACACCTAGTTAAGGAAAACGAAATTGTAACACAGTCGAAAATTTATTGACCGATATTGTCACATAGGTCAAAAACTCGAAAATGCCGAATTATTACTATGAAATTGTACAGTGTTGTATATGAAAATATCTGACATGTATGTACCATCACAGTAAGTACTAAATAATACAGTATTAGCACTCGCCCCCCCCTCCCCGAAAAAATTTCCAGGAATTTTTTTTTTGTTTTGCATGAGAACTCATCAAAGAACTTCGAAAATTCTAACCCATAGGTTCACCGACCAACAACTAGCCCCACTTAACAATCATTCCACCCCAATAGTAAAATAGGATTCAGAAAATGTATTCGAAAATTGAGGATTATTATGCAAGGTCTTTTACTCATGGAAAACTTAAAATATATTATAAACTTAAGGGAATTCTTAGTGCAACCTGAAATGTTTTTCCTTGCATCTTAGTGGGAAGTTTACTCCAGTAATCGCCAGTAATAGAATCATAGAATCAAAGTACTAAAATAAAATTAACACTTTAAGGAGATAGATCGTTACCCCAAGTAAGGAGTAGCCGACCTTATTTCAGAAAAGGCGTTGTAATTATTGTAAGAATTAGTACTTGCCGATATAAAATATCGATATCGGTAATCGATAATCGGTATCGGTAACTAACGTTACACAACCAATACTTCTTACCGATATAACATTAACTTATTAACAGCAACAGCCTTACGACATCCATTTATTATTTTCAGAATAACATTTAGCTTAGCTTAGCAGACGACACTCAGTGCATTTGGCCTCTACCTCATGCACTTTTAATAGCTACCACATGTGGCCCTATCCAGATACTCAGTGGTCATCAGTGGTCCGGCCGGGAGCCAATTAGCTCTCCCGGCAATCTCAGCATCCAATTGCGCATCTTCAGCAATACAAAAGACCAGGATACGGGCCCCCTTTATAAACGACCTCCCTGGCCTTTTTCCCTCTCTCTCCCGACGATTTTGGACCCTAAAAGCCATTCGTCACTGAGCCGACCGCACCAGGATTCCCAGCCGGATTTATTCTGAGTTAAGTAATTTTTACGATCGGACTTAGCAGAATTTTGAAGCAGCTTCCCTCCTTTAGAGCCTAAGTCCGGTTCAGAGTTAAGGAAGGGCACATCTGTTATGAGAGCCCCTTTCTCTTAATTTCCCTTGGTCCAATTATTTTAGGAGTGCTTTAATTTAATACTACGAAGTTTAACTGATTTGCGGATCTGGTCGAACCCCTGGAAAGGGGACCTTGGAAAAGTCCCCGCCAGGACTGCCGGCGAGGGTAGCGTGAGAGGCTACCGTGCTCCTTCAGTGGCTATGGCAATTATCCTGGTCAATTCTGGACAATCTTTCGGCCCCTACGATGATCGGAGGTTTCCCGGATCGAATCCCGGGTGGGCACCTCCCGTTACCAGATATTTTCTTCTTCTCTAAAAGTCTGGTAATGTTCAAAATTGAGCCGGTTCAGCCATACAAGCATTAAGTTGCTTCGGCTAACTTAAGGCTCAAAGAAATTAATTTAAAAAAAAAACTTAAAAAAAAAAAGGAGGGATAACCCTAAATAACTGAATAAATAGCTTTCGGATCGTAGAACTTGTGTGGACTCCCTTACTTTGCTCATTTATTGCTTTATGTGCTGTTGTTAGATTATAAGCATTTGTGCCGACGGTACGATTATTATTATCGTACCACTGTGTCTCCGTAAGATCTTACAATAGAAGATATTACGAGAGATTTACACCATCTCCAAAGCTGTCGTCATTCGCTCCAAACGCCGTTCGTAATCGTCATTTATTTAAAGCGACATAGGATATTTCATAGAGTTTCGGTAGCCTTGTAGCGAAATTACATTATAGTACAATTACTAAAAATATCTGTATAAGTTTATTTCGTGTAATTTCACATTCTTTACATCATATAAAATAAATTAGTTATTTCAATGCTTTAATTTCAAGTGCAAAAGTGTTAAATTCAAGTGCAAGTGTGTTAAATCGAAAGACAAAAGTGTTAATTTGAAATCCACTAACATTAAATTGAAGTACAAAAGTGTTAAATCCAAGTACAAAAGTGTCAAATTGACATGCAAAAGCGTTAAACCAAAGTTTAAAACCTGTAAAAAAAAAAAATAAAACGGCAGGTATAAATTAGGCCTAAATGCCTAAAATCGAAAACTATAGGCCTAAAAGCTAACACATTTTTACGACTCTTAGATTATTTAATGGAGATTTCTGTTGCAATTCTTGACAGAGGTGTGAGCCTGAACAGTTTCGAAAGTGGTGGAAGTGTACAAAAGACCGGATGTGACTAGTTAGTCCCTGCAGCCGCTTGTCATTTCCATGTACTAACTAAATACAACAATGTGTTTTTTTTAGATCAGTTCTAAATACGCAAAAGTAAAATAAAACGTTACAGTGCAGAATAATGAAAAATGATCAGAAATTCACCAACTAATTCCATGGCACTTACTGGAAATTAGGAAACTTTTTTAACCTCTAAAAGCACTAGTGCTATTATAATTTGTTGGCAGACAATTTCTCTCTTGCTTCACAATCGTGAAATTAAGTCTGCATATTTGCACTTTGGAGTTTATAAGAGACAATCCAGTTGGGGTGAGAAAAAATATTCATAATTTTCCTGACTTCTTGTGATATTACATGTGATAAGCTTATTTCAATAAACAAACTTGGTTTTAATTTCCATCTTAAAGACCTCACACGAACTGAAAAAGTAAGTGCGGTTTTACAATTTCCCTTTTAATCTTTTTATAATTATTGGAGTACCATGCAGTTTAAAAAGGGTGAATCGCACGTTCGTTTGAGTAGAAAATGTCTCCGCTGTAAATTAATGCATTTGATTACTCGCAGACTTCCCCTGTTAGTTTGCGTCATTTCCTGAACTGTTTGCTTCAGCAATAATTTTGTCATTCAGTTTCTTGTTGTTGGTCAAGTGAGAAGCATGCAAACAGTGGATGGGAAAGTTTGGGATAGGTAGGCTAAACTTGGCAGGTTTTATCCACATTCCGAGCGTGTTTTTGCTGGCACGTGTTCTAATGGTGTTGTATTGCCCGACCAACCATATACTTAGACGACTGCATGCAGTTCCACCAGTGCCCTATCATTGCACACCATTAAATTGTCTTTAGTGTGATTGTAAACACATGGCTTTTGGGCACTGGGACAAAAAACGAAACGTAATCTCTTTTACAAGCCTTTATCTTTGTGCCAGTTACCTGCATTCCTAATAGTTCTGTCAAACAAAAGGGACAATGAATTACCACGGATTTAATGTAAACAACACTTTAAATCACGATTTTTCAGTTTTAAAACTATGCATTTTGTTTAAAGGACTGTTTTGAAATGCCTCGCATACGTCCCACACTAAATTTCACTTTTTTTTTGCATAAGATTATTTTTCATAACCACTGAATAAACAACCATTGCCGGGTATGAAGAAGATGCTTAGTACTTTTGATACGTTATTTTGAGCCACAGCAAGTTTTAGTTAAAAAAATATTCAAGTTTGTACTTGGAGGACAAAATTTATGTAGTTATTTTAAAATCTTTTCTCCTCTTCAGTATAAATTATTAAAGGAACTGTTCGTCAACTCAAAGGTGACGATACCAAATGCACTCTACCATGGATTTGACTACATCAAAGAAAAAAATAGTTGCTAATCTCACACGAGCTCATTATCGAATTCTCACATTTGCGGCTACAAGATAGACAGGGAAGTTATTTTACCTTAAGTTTTTACCCTCTTGGAATAAAGACTGATTTGGTCACGGAGCAGAAGAAACTGCAAGTATCACATTCGTCTTACTTATATATTCTACCAGTAAAGCATTTGTTTTTTCCACCCTACTAAATTAATTTGTCAACTGATTTAGCTTAGTAATAGCATCAAGCGTCCCTTGTGTATGCCTCCGCGTGAACTTCCATGTTAAACTCAAACTTTGAAATCCTATAGTTTCTCTAAGAATTGACGTAGACCAACGAAATTCAGTGTTTGGGATCGTGTCGTTACTATTTCACTGCAAAAAAAATTTCAATGATAACAATCTAACCGTTCGGCGTACAAGTATGGACGTTTCTTGTTGTTGTTGTTCGGAGTCTTTGCCCTTACTAGTACAGCTGTTAAGCAACAAAATCATGCACATCGAGCTAAAAGCATGAAATTTGGTACAAAAGTCAATTCTAGCAGTACAAATAAATTTAGCTATGGAAACCCATTGAGATACTCCCAAATATCAGCGGCAAATAATATTAATTTTCAAATACAAACTTTTGTGACTTTGTGTGGCTAAAACACTATCATCTTTAATGAATAAAAGTTACATTTCAATATTTTACGAATAGTGCGTTGTTACCAGCAAGTTTGAAAACTAGAATAACCAACGTTGTACGAGAGTTGTTTACTTCATGTGGGCTACTGAAGTAGGGTGGCTTCGGTTGCAAAATAGAAAGAATTGCACATTTTGTGTGAAGGGCACATAATTTGGTGTGGATGTACCTGAAGGGTAACTGGCAACAAAGAGCTATGACAGCAAGTTCAAAACCCTCCTAAGGGGGGTAGGGGGTGGCTAAACCTACTCCACCTCCTCCTCCCCCAACAAAACAGCATAAAATGGTGTACAAATTGTTCAATTTGTGTAAAAGTATGAAAGTTGGTATGGATGCAAATGAAGGGTAACTGAAAAGAAATAACTATGATAGCAAATTCAAAACACCAATGAGAGGGGTGCTGGGGGGGGGGGGGCGAAACCCCCTCCCCTCAAATAACATAAAATAGCAGCCTTCTGGCGTGGATCACGGCCTTTATTGGCAATCGAACCCAAAGGGTCGTAATTGGCAACTCGTGCTCTCACTTCTTACCAGTTGCTAGCAGGGTGCCCCAAGGGTCCGTTCTAGGACCCATTCTATTTAATTTCTCCGACCGCACACCAAATCAAATTAGCTGACGACCTTAAATTGGCTGCACCCATTGTAGGCCAGGAGAGCTTGGACTGGCAACTGCTACTCTCTATTCTCAAATGACAAGCTTTCAGCGTTGGTCATCACCCATCCCCACTTGATTACCACCTGAACGATCACCCACGTCCATCCGTTGTTGAAGTTAACGACCTGGGGGGTCTGTCTGACCTCTAACTTAAAACCTTCCTTGCACTATACCCAAATTAAGGCTAAAGCGTTTCGGAGACTCGCAATTGCCAACCGCTGCTTTACTTCAGAAAATGTGAAAATCAAAGTTTGGGCTTAGTTTAAGGTGTTTACGCTTCTCTAGTATGCCTCCCTGGTGTGGTCACCATCGCAGCTCGGTGACATTAACAAGCTGGAATCAGTCCAGCGCAATTTTACTAAAAACTTACCTAGAATGCAGATGCTTTCTTATGACGCCAGGTTATCCCGTGTTGGGCTCGAGTCACTTGAATTACGTAGGCTACGTGCCGATCTCACTCTAACCCCTTCAAGATTGTTCGTGGCTTTACACCAATTGATCTGCCATTCTTCGACTCCCCACCCCTACTCGGCCACTAAAGGTCATTCGCACAAACTGGTGGTTCAGTTTGCGAGGCTGAATTGCAGGATAGGTTTCTTTAGTGTAAGGGTAATCCGAGCTTGGAATACCCTTCCAGAGGAGGCTGTACAACGCGATCAGTCGGCTGTTTTAGATTTTTTTTTTAGGTGGGACTTAATAATAATAATAATAATTTGTTGCGATAGTAACGGGTCTGGCAAGGAATGGGGAGTCACTAACAGCCAGCCACAATTACATGTAAATACAGTGTATCCAGACACACGCTAGTGTGTCGCGCCAAGTTAGGCAACAAACATCACAACAAACATGACATCAATTCAATTGTCGAGGTTGTAAAACATTGTAGCGCGACGCCATCGCGTCAGTGTCTTATATCTTGAAGCATAGTTGGGCACATTTCAGGTACTTGGGGAAAAATAATAATGCGGTACAAAAACTTAAATTGTGTTGAAATCGAGAGCAATGACCCACCTGACAAAAATTAACTCGTGTTTGAATGCCAGCTATGCTGCTTTCAATGCAAAATCTGCCCCTCAATAACGTTGAAAATGTGTTACCAGCTAGCTAGCTAACTAGCTAGCTAAGTCCGCTCATCCCCATGTTAAATCCCATAGGGTGATTATTCATCGATTCCGAGATAACGGGAAGGCTTCCAGTATGAAATTGGACGAATGGGTGCAGTACAATGCGAACTGCATACCTTTTATGGTTTGGATCCTGGGGGCGTAACAGGGAGGGCGTGGGAGGGCGTGTAAGTACGAAAATATTGTTATAACCATTGTTAGTATTGTCGGCATCGTCTCTCATTGGACGGCGAAAGTTCCGACAATGAGAACGTGTATACTGACGTACGTGCCTACGCACACACTAGTGTATCACAATAAATCTAAACAACGTTGCAAAGAAATTGTATTCACGTCCAATTCACGAAAAATAAACTAAGTGTAAAAATCAAGCAAAATAAACAAAGCCAAAAACTGGTAAGGAGGCCACCAAGTTGAGAGTGGTTCGGCCCTTCAAAGGAGTGATATCCACACTCCAAAACTAACTAAATACAACAAAATTAAAACCAAATCAAAAGCCGATAAAGAGGTGACTAAGTTGAGAATGGTTCGGCCTGTAGTCAAAAGGTAGTAGCAAATTTTGTTGAAAACCAATTTTTTCTTGACGTGGCACTTTATTACTCATCTGCACGGAGGTGGAGTTGAGTCAATACACGATTAAAAAAAAAGGAGTGATATCATATCAAAACCCAAAACTGGTAAAAGAGGCCGCCAAGTTCCGAATGGTTCGGCCCTTCAAAGGAGTGATATCAACACAACAAAACATTCGCCAACTTAATCGCACCGAATAATACTTTGAACGTTAAATGAAAACTTGAACATTGCTACCGAATGTTTTGGTGTGTTGATATCACTCCTTTGAAGGGCCGAACCATTCGGAACTTGGCGGCCTCTTTTACCAGTTTTGGTTTTTGATATGATACATAAAACGGCCAAGGAATGATGATGGTAAGAGGTTTGGGGACACGAATGCCTTACCACCAAGGTTAGACCTGCCAGGGACTCAAAGACCCCCGATGGCATCGCCAAACGTGCAGGACATGGGAAAGGTGTGAAAAGTGTTAAAAGGACCAAAATGATGCTGTACAATTAAAAAGTATAAACAGTGCTAAAAAATTGTATGATATGGTCAATACTAAAATCTAAAGCACCCAGGTAGTGGGATTTGTCATTACTTAAAAACAACAATAAATAAGAAAATATATATATAAATATAAATTAATCAAGGTAGAATAGGGTGGCTGGACGACCACAAGCAGCCTACATGCCGTTAAAAATTTTAAAAAAACGGTCTATTTTAAGACGATGCTATAGGCTTGGGACCACCAACACAGTTCTCAAAGTGAAGGAGGGAGGGGGGGGGGGTTGCTGGTGAGAATAAAAAAAAACATTAGGTGTCCTGGAGTAATGGACGTTTTAGAAATACGTGAAGCGGTTCCTCATCAAGCAACATACGAAAGGTCGAAACCGACAGTGCAGACACAGTCTTTACACTGAGTGCGTTCCAAATAGGAACCACGCGAACCGCGAGAAGAAATGCCAGCGACAGTCAAGATTTGATGCAGGTATGGCCAATTTCCACTCGTGACCGCGTGTAAAAATAAGGCGTTGTGTAGGATCGAAAAAAAAAAGGTCAATGCCGATTAAATTATGAAATATCTTGTATGTAAGTACGAGGTCGGCTTTTATACGAACCAGTTCAAGCCACTCCAGACCCAATCTTACAAGTCTTTCATGATAAACAATTTCCCGAAATCCAGGGATATATTTTGTATAACGGCGCTGGACTTTCTCCAAGAGGTCAATATCTTTGGCCAGGTAGGGGGACCATACAGGTGTAGCATATTGCAAGATAGGACGCACAAACACCTTGAACGCCCAAATCCTGGTGGCAACACACCCAGATAAAAAAAAAAAAACACCTATTTACAATCATGGAACGGCGGAATGCTGTGATGGCAACTTTCTGGCAGTGTAAGGACGGTTTTAAATTCGTAGTGAACCAAATTCCTAGGTCCCTAACCTCTTCAGTTAGGGGTCTGCGAAAATCTTGTCTCCGAAAATTTCTGTCTCTTGTCTTGTCTCCGAAAATTTCTGAAGAGTTCTAATTATGTTTCTATACCATGATTCACGTTTTAGATTAAATTCTTATGCGATTTACTGGGACTAGTATAAGCCGCTTCTAAACCCTTCTAGCTCCCAACCACTCTTGGGGTTAACTTTATTCTTATTCTTATTCTAGCTTATAAAATGGTGTATAAATTGTTCAATTTGTGTAAAAAGCATGAACGTTGGTATGGATGCATATGAAGGGTAACTGAAAACAAATGACTATGATAGCAAGTTCAAAACCAACTTGATGGGGGCTAGGGGGTGGCTAAACCGCCTTCTCCCCAAAATAGCATAAAATGGTGTATATTGTTCAATTTGTGTAAAAAGTATGAACGTTGGTGTGGATACAAATGAAGGGTAACTGAAAATAAATAACTATGATAAAAAACTCAAAACCCCCATTAGGGGGGTGGTTAAGGGGTGGCTAATCTCCTTTAAAAATTCCTCCCAAAAAATAGCATAAAATGGTGTATAAATTGTTCAATTTCTGCACGAGCATGAACGTTGGTATGGATGCAAATGAAGGGTAACTGAAAACAAATAACTATGATAGTAGGCTCAAAACCCCCATGAGGGGGAGCTAAGGTGCAGCTAAAGCCCTTCCACCCTCCTAAAAATAGCATAAAATTATGTATAAATTGTTCAATTTGTGTAAAAAACATGAAAGTTGGTATGGATGCGTATGAAGGGTAACTGAAAACAAATAACTATGATAGAAAGTTCAAAACCTCCCTGAGTGGGCTAGGAGTTAGCTTAACAACCCCCTCCCCCCCCAAAAAAAAAATAGATGAAATGAGACTTACATTTCTCACTTTGTGCATGAAAGTACATGAAAGTTGGTTGGAAGCAAATGATGGGTTACTGGAAACAAATAGCCATGGTAACGAGTAAACCTCCCACCCCCCCCCATCACG
>JAHWFP010088938.1:9565-29950 GCA_023313725.1 Lithobius niger
GGGGGGGGGGGGGGATTTTTTCCCACTGAAATGAGAACGAAATTTATGTTGTAATGGAAACATCACATTTTTTCTTTGGCCGAGAATTTATTTGGTTACTAAAACGCTCGTTATAGGATGCGTTTGATCTTTTTACCTCTCCTGCATTAAATGGTGGTTTTTGTTATTCCCTAACAATTTGAAACATCGTTTGGGAAAAACAAAAACCAACATTGTGTTATGCATTAGCGGGTACCCATGACGATTTTTGTGTGGAGCGTCAATAAAGCGTCCTAAATCGTTAATTAAATCGTCATGGTCATCCCTGATTGTGCTCCCCACATACCTTTAGTTCCTTATGATTTAATTTCTTACCCACTCAGATTCCCACCGTTTTTCCCGATATGTCGTCAACATTTGTCATTATTTTTTTCGCTACCGTCTTTTTCTTGTATTGATAAAAGCCTTGTTTCTTGTTTGAATACTCGCCTGAAGTTCAAATTTTTGGTATAATTTTTTTAGACCAGCATCAGTGTAATGTGGCAATAAGGGATTAAACCCCCTTTTTTGCCAAATTTGCACGCTAGCGTTGCTTCAGGAGTTTTCTTCGGACCAATGTTTTTCTTTTCTCTCGTGTCTTGTGTTTTTTTACGTTGATAAAACACCACCAGGCTTGGTTAGCTAAGACATTAAGGGATAAAAGGAATAGGTTTGAGAAAATTTTTTTTTCCTTCGTTTCAAAGTGTGTTGGTCTCTTATAAAGTTTTTCCCCGTTTCTGCCTTTTTTCCCCCCTAAGGATCCAAACTTGTCAACGATCGACGAGGAGGGCAGCAATTATCGATCTCCCAGCCAAAACGATGACGGCGTGATTATCTCCATGGTTGAGGGTTTGTTGACGTCACCTCATCACGGTAATGTGACCGACCGTAGTAGATCTAGTTCAGATAGATTATTTCAATCCAGAATTGAGCGAATAGGTTTAACTAAGCCACAAAACAGAAGTACGGTTTAGATATATGGAATTCACATCTTCCTCTTCCCCCCCCCCTCCCCCCGGTTTTGAAGCCCCAACTCCCTGTTGATAACACCAGAATAAATTAGAGAACCCAAGCAATGTTTTTCCTCCATCAACCCTCCCATTGGTTCGGGATTTGCTAACCAATACTGATCATGAACTTAATCGTATAAATCGTACTAGCAACTGCCAAGCCCCCCTCTTTCACAAGCTTCCACCCCTCCAAACAGCTCACCCCACGACCAATTGTTTCTCCCCAGCAAAGCACCTGCAACATTTGAACCTTTAACTAATCTAGATTGGAATAAATTCTCATCAACCCGCCCCCCCCCCTCCCGTGGTTCCAGTTAATAATGGCAAAACGGATGATGACGTCATTTTTTTTGCATAGAAACAAATATTCGATTGTGGCAGCAGCTACTGCAGCATTGTTACAAGAGCGATCTCACCTCCAAAATCGATTGGAGGCCGCTACCAAACCCACCTCTGATTTTCCAACTAGATGGGTTCCCAAGGTCTCGTTGAGGAAATTTTCGGGAGAATACGACGATTTTTCCGCTAATGATTGTCTCAGGGACTGGGGGGGGGGGGGGGGAATTGAGGCTTAATGGCGCGTCGACAACTTGGTCATTAGCGCCAACCTCAGTCACAGTGCAGTGGTCCGGGTTGCCACTGCACCACACATTACAGAGACGTTATTCAAACCCCTAATCTAAACCTTGTCATACATCTGTACCTCCTGCAAAAATCGAAAAACACCGGACAGGAGGACAGACTTATCGCCCAACTGACGCGCAATGTCATGCGGAAGATGGAACCGACGACGAACACCATCAAGATGGGGACAATCAACAAGTAAGTGCCGGACCGTAAGTGGCCGTCGACACCAAGAACATTCAGGAGGCTCAACCCCCAGCAAAAGGAAACAGTGAGTAAGTCGGGTGTGACCAATTCGCAAACGGGCCAACACAACCTCCTCACGGCGACTGCGGCGACACGCCGAGTGCCACTCCTCGACAGTGCCTTTAATGGCCCGTAACTTATTACCGTCCTGTCTGTCCCACAAGGTTTGCCAAAAAGCGTGTAACCTCAGACGCAGAGTTGGAAAGGCATCTGAGGGAACAAGGCTGAGATCCCTACCGAGAGGGCCAGAAAGGGCCCCTTTCGCAGCAGAATCAGCTTGTTCATTCCCTGCTATCCCAACATGGCCCGGGATCCAGCAGAAAAGCACGGTTTTCCGCTGGCCAGGCAAGCGGGAAAGCAAAGCTTGGACACGTTGTGTCAAGGGGTTCCGAGGATTGTAATTCGCCAAGGACTCCAGGGCACTCATGGAATCACTAAAGACAATGAAATGCGTGCCCTGAAGGTCAAGGATCCATTCCACCGCCAAACCAAGAGCCAAAAGCTCTGCAGAGAACACAGAATAGCCTGATGGAAGGCGATGGGCAACCGTTACACCCTTACACACACAAGCACACGCCACGCCAACGTCGGACTTCGACCCATCAGTAAACAGGCGCTGATAACCGGCGTACTGAGAACTCAGCCGCCGGAACTCCTGTAAGTACCTTGCTGGTAGAGTGGAACCCTTCGGGAGGGACGCCAGAGCAAAAATGAAACTGCCACCTGGGACAAGCCAAGGGGCAACTGGCATTCTCCCAAGCCTCAAGACGCAGGGCATTTCAAAGGCTATCTCCTGACAGGACTGCTGGAGCCTATCGCGGAAATCACCCTTACCTACCCTGCGTCTACCGACTCGCAAGTCTGGCCCAAAAACCATGGACCAAGCAGGACTGGATTGCACAGCACGCAAACGCACAGCATACTGAATGGCAAGCTGTCGCCGACGAATGGCCAAAGGTGGCTCCGAGGCCTCAGCATAGAGGCTGACCACTGGAGAAGTTCGAAAAGCCCCAGTCGCCACACGCAGGCCACTGTGATGCACTGTGTCCAACATCTGGAGAGTGGAGTCACTAGCCGAATCATAGACCATACACGCATAATCAAGTTTGCTGCGGACAAGGGCTCGGTAGAGGCGCAACATGGCAGCGCGATCGGCACCCCATGAAGTGCCCGACAGGACCCGCAAGATGTTAAGCGCCCGCAAAGCCTTGTCTTTAAGCTGGCGTAAGTGTGGAAGCCAAGACAACCTGGAATCGAACACCAGACCCAGGAAACGTGCCTGTGGGACCACAGGAATTTGTGCCTGTCCCAAGTACAGGCAAGGATCCGGGTGCAGTGTTCGTTGGCGGCAAAAGTGGATGCACACTGTCTTGTCCGGAGAAAACCGGAAACCATTACTTACCGCCCAGGTCTGGACTTTATTAATTGCCAGCTGTAGCTGCCGCTCGCAGGTCTGCATGCGAGCTGCCCGAAAGCGCAGGCCGAAGTCATCGACAAACAAGGACTGGGGAACAGCAGCTTGCTGAGCAATGGGGTTGATCCCTATAGCAAACAAGACGACACTAAGAACACCCCCTTGAGGCACACCATTCTCCAAGACAAACGGGCGGGAAAGAGTCGCCCCGACACGAACGCGAAAAGAACGGCCTGAGAGGTAAGCAGAAAGCAACAGTGGCATCTGTCCCCTCAAGCCATAGTTATAGAGATTACGGAGAATCCCATAACGCCACGTCGTATCATACGCCTTCTCCAAGTCAAAGAAAACCTGAACCAGATGATGACGCAGGCGAAAAGCCTCCCTCACATCTGATTCAAGGGCAACTAGATGATCGATAGTTGACCGAAACCGTCGAAAGCCACACTGGGACAGAGATAAGAATCCCCGTGATTCCAACACCCACACCAACCGCTCACTGACCATCCGTTCCATAAGTTTACAGACACAGCTAGTCAGAGCGATTGGGCGATAACTGGAAGGAGAAGTAGGGTCTTTGCCCGGTTTTACAATCGGGATGACCACTGCTGTCTTCCACGCTGCTGGAATAGAGCCCTCTGCCCACACACGGTTGAACATCCCCAGCAAGAACTGCTGGGAGGCAAGGGTCAGATGTTTCAGCAGTTGATAGTGAACATCATCAGGCCCCGGGGCGGAGTCATGCGACTTGGACAAAGCTGAAACAAATTCCTGCCAGGTAAATGGTAAATTGTACTCCTCTAGCCCATTGGAGCGAAAGTCAAGAAAGCGAGCCTCTTCTCTACGCTTAATCCCGAGGAAACCAGGATCATAATGGTCATCACTCGAGACCCGCGCAAATGCAGACGCAAGACAATTGGCGATATCTGGCACAGAAGAGATCACGGTATTTGCCACCTTCAGCTGTGAAACCGGGGAAGGCACGCTCCTCCCCGAAATCTGGCGCACCTTCCGCCACACCTGCTGAGAAGGCGTGGAGCGCGTGATCGACGAAACATAAGCTGCCCACGAAGCACGTCTAGCCTCACGGATGACATACCTGGCACGGGCACGGCAGCGCTTAAACGCTACAAAGTTGCCAGTAGTCGGGCTGACCGTGAATGCACGCAACGCTCGCCGGCGGGCCTGAATGGCCTGCCCGCAAGCAGGCGTCCACCACGGAACAGGAACCCGCCGCGGCTGTGTGGACGTACGCGGGATAGTCCAGGGACTGGAAAATCGTTATGCATGGCTCTGGGTATGCCCTCGCCCCCCCCCCCCCCAGGTTTTCTTACCTAAGTGGATGTCTATTCATCTTGAGGGCAAGGCTCGAAGGTGGTGGGACATGACGCCGTCAATGATGCTTGGTCATCCTTCGATTTGAGTTTTCGGCATAAATTTAAAAAATGTCAACTTTCAGGAAACACTCTTCCAGAAATTTTTTTCTCGTCGGCACAAAATGTTGGAAGGGATTGAGGATTATTGTTAACGGCCTTGTGTATTGGAATGATGCACTAGGCGATCCCATCCCAGACATTGAATTAGTTAGAATTACTTTTTCTACTCTAGCACCTGCTTTTCAAGCTATATGCTGTCATCACATGTTTTTCCTGTGTATCTGAATTAAGAGATCTTGGCTCCAGAATACAAAGATACATGAAGTCAGCCCTAGCTTCAGTGTGACACACGAGTTTCCCGCTACAAATAGGAGGTTGCCAATGGTGCCAATATGAAACTTTGGTCCTAACAATCCTAACAAAGATTTTGTTGCTACCTTCTCTCTCTGGGGGGGGGGGGGCCCCCGTCACTCACCCCTTCCGAAAATAACACTATTTCGGAGGAACAAAATCAGCCTTCATTAAGGCCTCAAAATAACAATACCTATTCTGGGGTAAACGGACAAAAAACCCCGAAACACAACTTATTGGGTTTGTAAGAAACAACGGCACGTGGCTTGATATTGTCCTTTTATGCCTGAATATTAGTGAGGTAGCTTAGTGATTTTATCAGGACACGTCGGACAGAACCATGCATTTTTTTGTGCGGCATAGTTGTGTATGGGCAATAAGAAATGGGTAGCTCCACGCAATATGAAGCAGGCCTTATATACAAAAATAAGTTAATAGTAACAAAACTACGTACAAGGATGCACTTTTTACGACCATAATAAACCGATCAGTATAATATGCTGAAACATCATTTCTGACAAGTAACGTTCCATGAGAAAATGTCAAACATTCAACAGGAAGTGAATGTACAGCTCACCTCCGGTAAATAGTCTCTATCACATAACTCCTAAACTGTTTAACCGATAGTTCTCAAATTTTGCAAGCATATTCTAGATACCATTGACGTCAAATAATATCTAATGACATTTTGTCCTAACTCTACCGGAAGTCGTAGTAAATGTCAGTCCCGGTAGGATTTCTTTGCCCAGATGCATAATTCCTTAACAAGTCAGTCAGCAAGATCCAACTTTTCCACATACCTTCCTTACATCCATGACAAATAATGTTCTATGATATAGCTCCCTTATTTTGCTGGCTTGTTCAGTGACATGGTAAAATAATTCCGAAGAAAATTAATTTTCCTTATATTTCAGGCAGTGATTAAGCAGGAGAGCACTGAAATTAATACGTTGGCTTAGCCTCAAAACACAATGAATCGTGCACTCAGTCCGAGCAGAAAAATCAAGCATAAGTATAAGAAACTTATTACCTCTGTTCTCAACAATGGCTCTGAGGACGCATTTTGTGCGGCGTAAAAGGATAGGAAGCAATATTGCGTCCAGGTACAGTGTTTTTTTTTCCCGTGTGTTTCTGGAACAGGAAAGGAAGCTACGAATACGGGACGGGGATGTACGGGCACAAATTGTGAGGGGAAAAAAAAGAAAGCATATTTGTCACACGTACACCCCCAGCTCCTGGAGAAGTGAACAAGTACAGTTCATTGTCGTATGGATGGCAGGGAATGGTGGGCTGTAAAACTTGTTTAATCTAGAAGCTGCAAGTAGGCTTTGGATTGTTAAAGACATAACTTTGGATGGATAATAGGTGAGAAAGTTTGTGATTTGGATCCGAAAATTCAAATGCGCAATGCGGCCTTAACCACTGATTTGATTGTCCAAAGAATGGATTTTGAAAATGGAAAATTAGGAATTGACTGAAGTTCCGATTGAAACCAATTTTTTTTTTCAAAATTGAACCTTGACAAGCCCATTGTCAGTTGATCGAAGTTGATTGTGTAGTAGGAAAGAGGCTTATAATTTAGGACGATAACTTCGCAACCGAAAATACCTTGTTCAGGTAACAAACCTGGATTAAGGGGGGGGGGATTGAGGCTTAATGGCGCGTCGACAACTTGGTCATTAGCGCCAACCTCAGTGTCAGTGCAGTGGTCCGGGTTGCCACTGCACCACACATTACAGAGATGTCATTCAAACCCTAATCTAAATCTTGTCATACATCTGTACCTCCTGCCAAAATTGAAAAACACCGGACAGGAGGACAGACTTATCGCCCAACTGACGCGCAATGTCATGCGGAAGATGGAAACGACGACGAACACCAGCAAGGTGGCGACAATCAATAAGTAGATTCCGGACCGTAAGTGGCCGTCGACACCAATAACATTCAGGAGGGTCAACCTCCCGCAACACGAAACAGTGAGTAAGTCGGGTGTGACCAATTCGCAAACGGGCCAACACAACCTCCTCACGGCGACTGCGGCGACACGCCGAGTACCACTCCTCGACAGTGCCTTTAATGGCCCGTAATTTATTACCGTCCTGTCTGTCCCACAAGTTTTGCCAAAAAGGGTGTAACCTCAGACGCAGAGTTGGAAAGACATCTGAGGGAACAAGGCTGAGATCCCTACCGAGTGGGCCAGAAAGGGCCCCTTTCGCAGCAGAGTCAGCTTGTTCATTCCCTGCTATCCCAACATGGCCCGGGATCCAGCAGAAAAGCACGGTTTTCCGCTGGCCAGGCAAGCGGGAAAGCAAAGCTTGGACACGTCGTGTCAAGGGGTTCCGAGGATTGTAATTCGCCAAGGACTCCAGGGCACTCATGGAATCACTAAAGATAATGAAATGCGTGCCCTGAAGGTCAAGGATCCATTCCACCGCCAAACCAAGAGCCAAAAGCTCTGCAGAAAACACAGAATAGCCTGACGGAAGGCGATGGGCAACCGTTACTCCCTTACACACACAAGCACATGCCACGCCAACGTCTGACTTCGACCCATCAGTAAACAGGCGCTGATAACCGGCGTACTGAGAACTCAGCCGCCGGAACTACTGTAAGTACCTTGCTGGTAGAGTGGAACCCTTCGGGAGGGACGCCAAAGCAAAAATGAAACTGCCACCTGGGACAAGCCAAGGGGCAACTGGCATTTTCCCAAGCCTCAAGACGCAGGGCATTTCAAAGGCTATCTCCTGACAGGACTGCTGGAGCCTATCGCGGAAATCACCCTTACCCACCTGCGTCTACCGACTCGCAAGTCTGGCTCAAAAACCATGGACCAAGCAGGACTGGATTGCACAGCATACTGAATGGCAAGCTGTCGCCGACGAATGGCCAAAGGTGGCTCCGAGGCCTCAGCATAGAGGCTGACCACTGGAGAAGTTCGAAATGCCCCAGTCGCCACACACAGGCCACTGTGATGCACAGTGTCCAACATCTGGAGAGTGGAGTCACTAGACCCAGGAAACGTGCCTGTGGGGACAACAGGAATTTGTGCCTGTCCCAAGTACAAGCAAGGATCTGGGTGCAGTGTTCGTTGGCTAATGGGGTTGATCCCAATAGCAAACAGGATGACACTGAGAACACCTCCTTGAGGCACACCATTCTCCAAAACATACAGGCGGGAAAGAGCCGTCCCGACACGGACGCGAAAAGAATGGCCCGAAAGGAAAGCTGACAGGAAAAGTGGCATCCGGCCCCTCAAGCCACCGTTAGCCAGATTGGAGAATCCCATAACGCCAGGTCGTATCATAAGCCTTCTCCAAGTCAAAGAAAACTTGAACCAGATGTTGACGCAGGCGAAAGGCCTCCCTCACATCTGATTCAAGGGCAACCAGATGATCGATGGTTGACCGAAACTGTCGAAAGCCACACTGCAACGCAGATTAGAATCCCCGTGATTCCAGCACCCACACAAACCTATCACTGGCCATCAGTTTCATAAGTTTACAGACACAGCTCGTCAGAGCAATTGGGCGATAACTGGATGAAGTAAGGTCTTTGCCCGGTTTTACAATCAGGATGACCACTGCAGTCCTCCACGCAGACGGAATAGAGCCCTCTGCCCACACATGGTTGAACATCTCCAGCAAGAACTGCTGGGTGGGGGGGATTGAGGCTTAATGGCACGTCGACAACTTGGTCATTAGCGCCAACCTCAGTCACAGTGCAGTGGTCCGGGTTGCCACTGCACCACACATTACAGAGATGTTATTCAAACCCCTTACCTAAATCTTGTCATACATCTGTACCTCCTGCAAAAATTGTAAATGCCGGACCGTAAGTGGCCGCCGACACCAATAACATTCAGGAGGGTCAACCCTCCGCAAAAGGAAACAGTGAGTAAGTCGAGTGTGACCAATGCGCAAACGGGCCAACACCACCTCCTCACGGCGACTGCGGCGACACGCTGAGTGCCATTCCTCAACAGTGCCTTTAATAGCTCGTAATTTATTGCCGTCCTGTCCATCCCACGAGGCTTGCCAAAAAGCGTGTAACCTCAGACGCAGAGTTGGAAAAAGCGTCCGAGGGAACAACGCTGAGATCCCTTCCGAGAGGGCCAGAAAGGGCCCCTTTTGCTGCAGAATCCGCTTGCACATTTCCACCTATCCCAACATGGCCCGGGATCCAGCAGAAAAGCACGGTTTTCCGCTGGCCAGGCAAGCGGGAAAGCAAAGCTTGGACAAGTTGTGTCAAGGGGTTCCGAGGATTGTAATTCGCCAAGGACTCCAGGGCACTCATGGAATCGCTAAAGATAATGAAATGCGTGCCCTGAAGGCCAAGGATCCATTCCACCGCCAAACCGAGAGCCAAAAGCTCTGCAGAAAACACAGAATAGCCTGAACTGCTGGGTGGCAAGAGGTAGATGTTTCAACAGCTGATAGTGGACATCATCAGGCCCTGGAGCGGAGTCATGCGACCTGGACAAAGCTGAAACAAATTCTTTCCTGATAAACGGTAAATCGTACTCCTCTAGCCTGTTGGCGCGAAAGTCTAGAGAGTGAGCTTCTTTTCTACGCTTAATACCGAGGAAACCAGGATCATAATGGTTATCACTTGAGACCAGCGCAAACGCAGACGCAAGACAATCAGCGATATCCGGCACAGAAGAGTACGGCATTCCATGGCTGAGATACTGGGGAAGGCAAGTTCTTCCCCGAGATCTGGAGCACCTTTCTCCACACCCGCTGAGAAGGTGTAGACCACGTGATTGACGAAATACAAGCCGACCACGAAGTACGCCTAGCCTCACGGATGACATACCGGGCACGAGCACGGCAGCCTTCGAAGGCCACAAAGTTGACAGTAGTTGCGCTCACCGTAAATGCACGCAATGCACACCTGCGGGCCCGAATGGCCTGTCCACAAGCCAGTGTCCACCACGGAACAGGTACTCGTCTTAGCTGTGTGGACGTACGCGGGATAGCAGCATGAGCAGCAGCACGAACCACATCAGTGAAATGAGTTGAAAGTTCATCCACATCAGAAAAGTCCTCAACTGCACGCTAAAATACAGCAGCCTCAACAAAGGCTGACCACTCAGATCGTTTAGGCTGGCCTGGAAGCCACAGACACCCCTTGTGTAGTGGACAACACAATGGGGAGGTGATCGCTCCCATGCAGATTGGCAGTGACATCCCAATGAAGTGTACCGGGATTGCTAGCGAGCAAAAGGCTAAGTCAACTGCTGACCAATTGCCTGTGGCCAGGTTACAGTGTGTCATGGCTCCATCGTTAAAAATGCAGAAGGACTGCCTCTGCATCCACTCCTCAAGGATCCTTTCCTTGTTGTCCATGTTAGGTCCTCCCCACTGGACGTGGTGGCTGTTAATGTCGCCCAGCAAAAGGAAAGGGGCAGGAAACAGGCGGACCAGATCTTCCAGGTCACCAACCCCAAAGACATCATCTAGTAGCAAATAAAGCGAACAGACTAACATCCAAACGGAAAAAAACACTAACTGCTACCACCTGAAACCTAGTATGCAAAGGCACACTTGCATGTGGCAAAGAGGGGTGAACCAGCATGCAACCCCACCATGCACACGTGGCACAGGGTCGGCATCCAGAGTAACCCCGAACAACCGGATTATCTCCCGCCTTGAAGCAAGTATCCTGTAGGCAGCAGCACGGAGGTCGCTAATGCGACAAAAGTAGCCGCAAGTCTTCTGAATTGATCCGATAACCTTGGCAGTTCCACTGAACGATGGAATGCGCAGTCAGTACGGCGGGCTTAAGATTGAGTCCTTCCCCCTAACCTTTCCTCCGGGCGATCCGAAAACATCTGAATCCTCACCCGAATCAAAAGTTGGAGTGAGGTTCAGAACGAAATTGTCCTTGGAAGGAGGAAAAAGCTCCAGAGAATCAGAACAAAAAATCTCTTCATGCTCCATGGGCAAAGGAGTATCAAGTTGTCGAGGGGATGCAATGGTCCCCGTAGCTAGCTGGTCGTTTAACGACTGTTTCACCTTTTCTCCTGGTGTCGACGTCCTCACAGGTGGTGTGGAGTCTGTACCAACAGAAGCCTTCTTCTTCAAAGTTGTCTATGGTGCACTCCGGGCGGGCAAAGGCTAACTGAAGCCTTAACCTGCATGGTATCAGTCGCAGCAGCGGTAACAGGACCATTAGCAGGAGCATCCGCAAGCAGGGCAGATGTCGACGGCATGACAGCAACGGGTCCGAAGGACCTAAAAGACCCTTCAAAAATGGATGTTACTGGGTCAACAAAGTAAGAAGCTTGCCTACAGTCCTCGTCAAAGACCTGAGCTCAGCACGCAAATCTACCAAATCAGCAGAATCACGAGAGCCAGGCATTGGCCGACTGCACACCTGCGCAAAAGATCATGTCATCGCAGGAGTTTGCCTTCTTTCGGGCCTCCGAGTAGGAAAGCCCTCCCTACACCTTTAGTTTCTGCACTCGACGCTCCTCTACAGACACATGGCAGTCCCATGAAGAGGCCTGGTGCTGACCACCGCAGTTGATGCACTATGCTCCAGAACAGCACAGTCAGTGCCTTCATGGGCTGCCTGAGCACAGCTAACACAGGTAGGCTTAATTTTACACTAGCCGCTGGTATGGCCAAAGCGTTGACAGCGGTAACACCGCATCGGATTCGGTACATAACACCTCACCTTCAACCGCAGGAAACCGGCAGTAATGTGCTGCAGCGCACCCAGCGAATCAAAGGTCAGGAAAAAGGTGTCAGTTGGCTGGGCAACATTCTCGCCTTTCCGTGTCAAACGCCTCACAGCCGTAACACCCTGTGAATTGAGTTCGCCCAGAATGACATCATCACTGAGATCCCTCAAATCGAAGCATATCACGACCCCCTTGCTACTGTTTAAAGTACGATGTGGCTCGACATGCACTGGGCATGACCCCAGTGTACTCGCTTTCAAAAGCCTCTTCGCCTGACCATCGTCTGCAACCTCCACAAGGTATCCCCCAGCACGGAGCCGAGAGACACTCTTTGGATCAGAGCCACAGATCCCTTTCAACGCGTTGACAATGGTTCAACGCGTTCAACGCGCCAAAGCGTTGACAGCGGTAACACCGCATCGGATTCGGTACATAATACCTCACCTTCAACCGCAGGTAACCGGCGGTAATGTGCTGCAGTGCACCCAGCGAATCAAAGGTCAGGAAAAAGGTGTCAGTTGGCTGGGCACCATTCTCGCCTTTGCGTATCCAGCACCTCACAGCCGTAACGCCTTGTGACTTGAGTTTGTCCAGGATGACATCATCACTGAGACCCCTCAAATCAAAGCACGTCACGACACCCTTGCTGCTGTTCAAGGTACGATGCGGCTTGACACTGAGCTTGACCCCAGTGCACTCGCTTTCAAAAGCCTCTTGGCTTAAGCATCGTCTGAAACCTCCACTAGGTATACCTCGGCCCTCACCTGTCATTACCACGAACTTCTTTACTACAGTCTGGTAACTAGCACCAGGCCCAACCATCTCAGGTTCCCTCCTCTGGCACTTGGTAGTGTGGTGAGGGGGGGGGGGGACTGAGGCCTAGTGGCGCGTCGACAACTTGGTCATTAGCGCCAACCTCAGTCACAGTGCAGTGGTACGGGTTGCCACTACACCACACATTACAGAGATGTACTTCAAACCCCTAATCTAAATCTTGTCATACATCTGTACCTCCTGCAAAAATTGAAAAACACCGGACAGGAGGACAGACTTATCGCCCAATTGACGCGCAATGTCATGCGGAAGATGGACACGACGACGAACACCATAAAGATGGCGACAATCAACAAGGAAGTGCCGAACCGTAAGTGACCGTCGACACCAATAACATTCAGGAGGGTCAACCCCCTGCAAAACGAAACAGTAAGTCGGGTGTGACCAATGCGCAAACGGGCCAACACTACCTCCTCACGGCGACTGCGGCGACACGCCGAGTGCCACTCCTCGACAGTGCCTTTAATAGCTCGTAATTTATTAACATCCTGTCTGTCCCACAAGGTTTGTCAAAAAGCGTGCAACCTCAGACGCAGAGTTGGAAAGGCGTCTGAGAGAACAAGGCTGAGATCCCTACCGAGAGGGCCAGAAAGTGCCCTTTTCGCAGCAGAATCAGCTTGCTCATTTACACCTATCCCAACATAACCCGGGATTCAGCAGAAAAGCACGGTTTTCTGTTGGCCAGGCACGCGGGAAAACAAAGCTTGTACACGTTGTGTCAAGGGGTTCCGTGGATTGTAATTCGTCAAGACCTCAAGGGCACTCATGGAATCACTAAAGATAATGAAATGCGTGCCCTGAAGGTCAAGGATCCATTCCACCTCCAAACCAACAGCCAAAAGCTCTGCAGAAAACACAGAATAGCCTGATGGAAGGCGATGGGCAACCGTTACTCCCTTACACACACAAGCACAGGCCACGCCAACGTCTGACTTCGACCCATCAGTAAACAGGAGTGTGGTGAGGAGGGGAAGAAAATTTTTGAGGGGAAAAAATTTGAGGGAGGGGGGAAGCAGTTGCCATTGAGAGCAAAAAAGAAGTCGCGGCAGTGTGATGCAGGGCCCTGCATATCCAGGGCCAAGCACCAGGAAACTAACACTACGTCGACAGCTAGGTTATTAACGCCAACCTCAGTCAGAGTGCAGTAGTCCGGGTTGCCACTCCACCACACATTACAGAGAAATTAAACAAACCCCTAATCTAGATCTTATCATTGATCTGTACTTCCTGCAAAAATTGAAAAACACTGGACAGGAGGACAGTCTTATCGCCCAATTGACACTCAATGTCCTGCGGCAGATGGAAACGATGACGAACACCACCAAGATAGCAACAATCAATGCAAGACCGTAAGCCGTTCGACACCAATGACATTCAAGAGGGTCAATCCCCCTCAATAAGAAACAGTAAGTCGGGTGTGACCAATGCGCAAACGGGTCAAAACCACCTCTTCACGGCGACACTCCAAGTGCCATACCTCAACAGCGCTTTAATAGCCCGCAATTTATTGCCGTCCTGTCTGTCCCACATGGTTTGCCAAAAAGCGTGCAACCTCAGATGTAGAGTTGGAAACGCGTCTGAGGGAACAAGGCTGAGATCCCTTTCGAGAGGACCAGAAAGGGCCCCTTTTGCTGCAGAATCAGTGTGCTCACTCCCAGCTACCCCAACATGACCCAGGATCTAGCAGAAAACCACGGTCTTCTGCTGGCCAGGCAAGCGGGAAACCAGAGCTTGGACGCATTGTGTCAAGTGGTTCCGAGGGTTGTATTTTGCCAAGGATCGCAGGGTACTCATGGAATCGCTAAAGATGATGAAATGCGTGCCCCGAAGGTCAAGAATCCATTCAACAGCCAGACCGAATTCCAGAATCTCTGCAGATAACGCAAAATAACCTTATGGATGACGATGGGGAAACAGTCACCCCAATACGTGCCACGCCAACCACTGACTTAGACCCATCTAGTGTATAGCCGCTGATATCCGGAGCACTGATGACAGAGCCACCAGAACTCCTGCAAGTATCTTGTTGCTAGAGTGAAATCTATTGGGAGGGATGCCAGAGGAAAAGTGAACATGCCACTTGGGACAAGCTAGGGGCCACCGGCGTCTCCCCAGCCTCAAGACGCAAGGTATTTTAAAGTTTATCTCCTGACAGGATTGATGGAGCTTATCACGAAAAACACCTTTACCGACTCCACGTCTGCCTTTCCGCGCCATTAAGCCTCATCTCCCCCTCCCCCCTTTCCGCAAGTCTGGTCCAAAAACCAAAGGTCAAGCAGGACTGGATTGCATGGAACGCAATTGCACAGCATACTGAATTGCTAGCTGTTGCCAGCGAATTGCCAAAGGTGTTGGCTCACAGGCTTCAGCATACAGGCTAACCACTGGAGATGTCCGAAATGTACCAGTCGCCAGACGGAGGCCGCTATGATGCAGTTTCCAACATCTGGAAAGTTGAGTCACTAGCTGAACCACAGATCTTGCACGCATAATCCTGCTTGTTGTGGACAAGGCGCCGGTAGAGGAGCAACATGGCAGTGCGATCGGCACCTCACGAAGCACCAGACAGAACCCGTAAGATGTTAAATTACCGTGAAGCCTTGCACTTAAGTTGGCGCAAGTGTGAAAGCCAAGAAAACCTAGAATCAAACACCAGACCCAGGAAACGTGGTTGTCAGACCACAGGAATCTGTACCTGTCCCAAGCATAGCCAAGTATCTGTGTACAGCGTTCGTTGACGGCATTAAGAGGACATACACTGTTTTCTCCTGAAACCATTATTGACTGCCCAGCTCTGGACTTTATTAACTGCCAGCTGCAACTGCCACTCACAGGTCTGCATATGAGCCGCCCAAAAGTGAAGCCTGAAGTCATCGACAAAGAATGATTGGACAATGGTTTTGATCCCAACGGCGAACAGGATGACACTGGAAACACCTCCTTGAGGCACACCATTCTCCAAAACACAAAAGTGGGAAAGAGTGATCCCCACACGAATGCAAAATGAACGGGTCACGGGGAAAGCCGAAAGAAACAGCGGCATCCGTCCCCTGTCCCCTGAAGTCATAGGTTTTGAGGATGGCAGACCATGTCAAACAACCGACACTACGGCGAAAGACAAGAAGGACGAAGCAAGTTATGAAGCGCCTTCCGCCTGAGAAAGAATCGACTTGAAGCACTCAGCCGAAGGCCACGGTGAGAAGCGAAGATGATCAAAGTACTCGATGATACAAGGACGATACAGGAACAGCATGAAATGCACTCTTAGTTTCAGAGCAAATTTTTTTTTTTACGAGAACAACCGCTCGAGAAAAAGAGATGTCGTTATCTTCGGGCCATTGAAGCTAGCACAAGCATGTGTGGAACGGCGTCTCACGCTGGGGAAACAGTGTCGGATCGAAGTTTTGTCCAATGATGTTCTACCTTCGAACCTGGTGTTGAAACCCATTCCCTCAACATTAAGCATTGGTAGTCAAAACTTCACGTTGGCAAAAAGAAGTCAAGAGAAACAGCTTGACCGGCAAAGATGACGGGCGTATGAATACCAGTTGTCGAGCAAGAATTCTTGCATCCGAGAAGTAGTTGAAAAAGACTACAAACGATTTTCCAAACTGCATCAGAACGACGTAAATTTGGTTCACACGCAAAAATAGAAATTAAAAATTTTTTATGACAAAACGAATCGAAATTTTATGACAAATCGACAGCTTGTTTTCACAAAGACAATTTTTTTACCCACTTTTTGGAGACTTGGTGTTGCAGTGGAGGGTTAGACCAAAAGAATACGTGACCTACAATTTTTCATGGCAATCTCCAAGGTCTTCAGTCAAGGTTTAAAGTCTTGAGATCGCCAATCTTTCATTGTTTTGAACACACTTGATGTTAGTGGGGAGGGGCGCGCAAACCTCAGTCAGAGTGTAGTGGTCCAGGTTGCCACTGCGTATGACAAGATTTAGATTCGTGGTTTGCATAACATCTCTGTAATGTGTGGTGCAGTGGCAACCCGGACCACTGCACTGTGACTGAGGTTGGCGCTAATGAGGTCGACGCGCCATTATGCCTCAATTCCCCCCCCCCCCACTGCGTTGTACATTACAGAGGTGTTAACAATCCCCAAATAAATCTTATCATAGATCTGTGTCTTGGTGAGGGGATGTTCATTTTAAAATAAAAAATGTTAAGTACAATTTTTCATGACATGCTCCAAGGTTCTGAAAAAGAAATCGTGACCTGACTCGTCAACTCATACCTAAGTACGGTGTTGCGTAATGATGAGAGGCTGGTTCTTGAAAATATTCAAACATGTGGATTTTTGACCTTGTTTGCGTCCTAGACTTTCTTCAAACCTTGTAAACATTACATAACGAAGAGAGGCTGGGGTGCATTTGTCCACCAGAAAAAAGGGTTTTTTTTTTTAGAAATCTTGACTTTCTTGTGGTCTACTTATGGTAAAACTTTGTCATCTTAATGTGATTTTTTTACAGCATTTTCTAAAAATTTCTAACATTTTATGACAATTTTATGACATTTTGATAGAATCAAAGAATTTTATGAATTTTATGATAGGTGGAAGCCCTGTAATAAAAAATACCTTGTATAAAAACACTTGTGTAAAATGAGTACACACCAAAATTGAACTAAAGGTTGTAGGATGGGAGACGGAGGGGCAATGAGAAGACTTAAGCCGCCCACGCACTGAGCGACTTGGCCGCGCGGCCAGGTCGCTGCAGCCAATGAGAATGCTTACCGTTTATGTAAAACCATGCACTAATCATTTTCATTGGCTGCAGCAACCTGGCAGTACGGCCATATCGCTCAGTGTGCGGGCGGCCTTAATAGTGCAGCAAAAGGGCGCAGGAATAACTAGTTATTTGCAGCCAGGTATAATACATCATAATAAAGAACCTTGTGTAAAAACGAATAAACACCAAAACTGAACTGAAGGATATGGGGTGGGAGATGGAGGGGCAATGAGAAGAATTGATAGTGAACCATAATTGTGCAGGAATAACTAGTTATTTGCTTTTGGGTATACTGTAGGTTATAGGGTGGGAGACGGAGGGGCAATGAGAAAACTTAATAGTGAACAAGAGGGCGCAGCAATAACTCGTTATATGCACCCAGGTATAATAAATCATAATAAATAATATTTGTGTAAAAATATTTGTATAAAACGAGACACACCAAAACTAAACTAAAGGTTATGGGGTGGGAGATGGAGGTGCAATGAAAAGACTTAATAGTGAAGCAAAAGGGTGCAGGAATATATAGTTATTTGCACCCAAGTATACATCATAATAAAGAATATCTTTATAAAACCAGTACACAGCAAAACTGACCTAAAGGGTATGAGGTGAGAGACGGAGAGACAGAGAGACAAAATGAAGACTTGCGTGAATCATAATGGCGCAGTAATAACTAGTTATTTGCACCCAGGTATAATATATCATAATAAAGAATACCTTGGGTTTAAACACTTGTGTAAAACGAATACGCACCAAAACCGAACTAAATGTATGAGGTGGGAGACGGAGTGGCAATGAGAAGACTTAATAGTACAGCAAAAGGGTGCAGGAATAACTAGTTATTTGCACCTAGGTGTAATACGTCATAACAAATAACACCTTGTGTAAGAACGAGTATACACCAAAACTGAACTGAAAGTTATAGGGTGGGAGATGGAGGGGCAATGAGAAGACTTAATATTGAAGAAAATCGGCCAGCATTAACTAGTTGTTTGCACCCAGGAATAACACATCATAATAAAGAATACTTGTGTAAACACGGATTTCATAATACATCACAATAAATAACACCTTGTGTAAAACGAATACTAACTAGAACTGAACGCAAGTATATAGAATGGGTGACAGAGAGGCAATGAGAAGACTTAATAGTGAAGCATAATGGCGCAAGAATAATTAGTTATTTGCACCCAGGTATAATGCAACATGATTAAGAATACCTTGTGTAAAACGAGTACACACCAAACGTGAACTATAGGTTATGGGGTGGGAGACGAAGGTGCAATGAGAAGAATTAATAGAGAAGTAAAAGGGTGCAGGGGTAACTAGTTATTTGCACTCAAGTATAATACACACCACAACTGAACTAAAGGTTATGGTGAAGGGCAATGAAAAGACTTAATAATGAAGCAAAAGGGTGCAGGAATAACTAGATATTTGCACCCACGTATAATAAATCATAATAAATAATACTTATGTGAAAATGCTTGTGTAAAACAAGTACAGAACTAAACACCAAAACTGAACTAAAAGTAAAGGTGGGGGGGGGGGTGACGGAGGGACAATCAGAAAACTTAATAGTGAAGCAAAGGGGTGCAGGAATAGTCATTTGCACCCAGGTATCATAATAAAGAACCTTTTGTAAAAACGAGTAAACACCAAAACTGAACTGAAGGATATGGGGTGGGCGACGGAGGGGCAATAAGAAGAACTGATAGTGAACCATAATGGTGCACGATTAACTAGTTATTTGCACGTGGGTATAATACATCATAATAAAAAACACATTGTGTAAAAGATAGTACACACCAAAACTGAATGAAGGCTATAGGGTAAGAGACGGAGGGGCAGTGCGAAAACTTAATAGTGAAGCAAAAAGGTGCAGGAATAACTCGTTCTATGCACCCAGGTATAATAAATCATAATAAATAATACCTTGTGTAAAAATAAACTTGTGTAAAACGAGACACACCAAAATAGAAATAGAGTTTGTGGGCTGGGAGATGGAGGTGCAATGAGGAGACTTAATAGGGAAGCGAAATGGCGCAGGAATAACTAGTTATTTACACCCATGTATATACCACATCATAATAAAGAGTACCTTGGGTAAAAACACTTGAGTAAAATGAGTACACATCAAAACTGAGCTAAAGGTTACATACTTGGAGACTTGAGAATTCTTAATAGTGAAGCAAAAGGGTGGAGGAATAAAGTTATTTCCACCCAGGTATAATACAACATAATAAAGAATACCTAGTGTGAAAACGATTGAACACCAAAACTGAACTAAGGGTTATTGGATGGCAGATGGAGAAACAACGAAAAGACTTAACTGAATCATAATGGCGCAGGAATAACTTATTTGCACCTAGGTATAATACATTACCATATACCTTGTGTCAAAGCAGTTATTTAAAACGAGTACACACCAAAACTGAAGAAAGGTTATGAGGTGGGAGACGGCGAGGCAATGAGAAGACTTGATAGTAAAGCAAAAGGGAGCAGGAATAAATAGTTATTTGCAACCAAGTGTGCAGCATAATTAAAAATACCTTATGTATAATCGACTACACACCAAAACTGAACTAAAGGTCATGGGGTGGGAAACAGAAGGGCAATGAAAAGACTTAATAGTGAAGCAAAAGGGCCAGGAATAACTAGTTATTTGTAGCCAGGCATACATCGTAAAAAAAAATACCTTGTGTAAACATGGGTTTCATTAATACATCATAATAAATAACACCTTGTGTAAACGAATACTAACCAAACCTGAACTCAAGGTTACAGGGTGGGGGATGGAGGGGCAATGAGAACACTTAATAGTGAAGCAAAATGGGCAGGAATAGCTAGTGATTTGCTCCCAGGTATACATCATAATAAAGCATACCTTCATAAGAACCAGTACACACCAAACTGACCTAAACGGTATTTGGTAGGGACGGAGAGGCAATGAGAAGACTTAACAGTGAAGCATAATGGCGCAAGAATGACTAGTTGTTTGCACCCAGGTAAAAGGCAACAGAATAAATAATACCTTGTGTAAAACGAGTAAACACCAAAATTGAACTAAAGGTAATGG
>JAHWFP010088939.1:3207-18039 GCA_023313725.1 Lithobius niger
GGGGGATTGAGGCTTAATGGCGCGTCGACAGCTTGGTCATTAGCCCCAACCTCAGTCACAGTGCAGTGGTCCGGGTTGCCACTGCACCACACATTACAGAGCTATTATTCAAACCCCCAATCAAAATCACTAAGGAAAGGGGATGGAGGGAGGAGGCTGTGGGCAATCCCCGCCCCAAACCAACCAAAAAAGAAGGGCTTGCATTCGTTGAAGTCAAATTCGCCACACGTAAGTTGATATTGGAAACATTTTCCGCGAAATTGCCCCATGTTTTGTAATCTGATTGTGTGAAACGTTCAGTTCCAAACTTTAACGTTAATCCGTCAGTCGACGACTGAGGCAACCTCTTAATGGAGAGGGGGCACGGAATACAAGGTCGCAAGAACATCAACATCGGTATTCGTTCGACCAGATCAGCTTATAAATCTTCTATTCAACTTCATTCAACTTATAGTTAGAACTGGTGCGGTATCTGATCACTTCTAACCTCTAACTTTTTTTTTGATTGATGAAAGTATTCAACTCAGGAGCTTCTTTTAGCATGGTCCCTCGGACAATACTCAGTCAGACCGCGCTTCGCGTTATGAAGGGGGAGGAGGGGGAAGGAGGTTCGCGCGGGAAGAGTAAACATTGGAAAACCTCTGCAAATCACAACTGCTGGCAACACACTGCCAGAAAATGTAATTCCGAATGTGGATTAGGACTAAAGTTAGGACTGAAAAAAAGGCCACGGAAATAACGGAAGGAAACTGTTTACAATTTTCTTTAGTGCTTTTTGTTTGTTTTGTTTTTATAGGTTGGGTTGGGGAGGGTGGTGGCTTAATGGTGCGTCGAGAACTAGGTCATTAGTGCCAACCTCTGTCACAGTGCAGTGGTTCAGGTTGTCACTGGACAACGCATTAGAAATATTAAACAAGCTAGGTTAAGTAAGAAATTTCACTAGGAAACGGTTCTTTCCTCAGTTTTTTTCCTCGGATTGTTTTCCTTCTGTTATTTTCCTACCGTGATCTTCGAGGTTATATTTTTAATTTTCACGGCATATTTTTTCTATTGACTGTTTACTGTCCAATCCTTTTTTCCTGGGCATTCGTTCTGCGGAAATCTTTTTTTTTCTGTTGGCTGTTCTTTTTCCCCCTAGGATTGTCTTTCCACATCTTTTTTATTCCTAAATTCAAAGTTTCTGATTGCATTTCTTTAAAACAAAACCGCAAAATTGATTTTCAAATCGATTTTAAAACAAAATCAATTTTAAAACTGTTGCTCTATTTATATTTATAACTAAATGGCGTATTACTATTAAAGTTAGTTGATAGGTTTTGTCATGAATAGCAATATTTTTCCTGTCCTGTACTGGGACTGAAGAAGCCACCACATTTTTTTGGCCTATTCAGATTCCATAAATAGAGATTTGCAGTATTAGGTGTTTGACTGACTTTATTCTGTGTTCAACAAATTTTATTTTTTCAGTTGCATCGCAGACACAGTATTGTATTTATTTTACGTGTATTATTATTCTTTTATTGAATTTAACAACTTCGTAATATTCAAGAATTTTTCATAATTAGGCATGATTAATAGATGTAGACTTCTAGTTGCACCTGCCAAACTGTCTAAATTTTATTGTCCAATACTGTACACAAAATTGGGCAGCAAGCCAGAAGTGATAATGTTTGAAATTTCAGACTTGAGGTGTGAAATTCGACTTGGTTACATGGGTGAAATTAAGAGCTAAGCTTACTCCTAATTCTTTGGTTTAACTATTTCATAGTCCATTCTTGGTTTAGGCCTTAAGTGATCTCATCATGGTTTTGGGATTTTGGTGCAAAAGTGAACCCAAAAATGGGCAAGTCTTGAATTGTGCCACTACAAGATGAAGGGTTACAACTAGCATGGTATCTGAATTTCTTTGACCTTCTAACGTTCGTTCTATGACAAAAAGGAGTCCAAAAATGAGCGAGTTTTCAAACCCATGGTCATTGCGACAAAACAAGTCCTCTGTTTTGAAGAAGCGCTTGCCTATTCTACCAAGCAAGTGAATCAGCCTCGCCCAAATTTCCTCTACACTGACTATTCCCTCTTGAGTGAGATCATCTCACGTATTGTTTAGAGCAGCCAATATAGTGACTGAGATATTAGCCCACATTTCAACCTTCTTGAAATTTTTTTGAAGAGGACCGATACTAGGTTTGTCACTGAAACCAAGTAGGCAGATTGGATTGGACATGGCCCTTTATTAGCGAAAAAAAAAATAAAAATAAAAAAATGCAGGATTAGTAGAATACTTAATTCATGTTCCTAAATTTCTTATTATTTTACTTTTGAAACACAAGGCTTGATTTCATGTTTTAATAATAAGATGGTTAGAACTAAGCCAGTATCTGATTGTTTTCAAAATTCGAACTGATGAAATCAGTTGCACAAACGTTGGTCTGAATTTTGTAGGCAAATGCAACACAAGGCCCTCCATTCATAAGAAGTAACAAATTCGATAACTCATTTTTTATTTGTATTGCTGGCGATATGCATGTCACAATTCTAGAAGAGTATCCCTCTGAACAAAATCCCCACGAATGATTGCCTCCACCAATACTATGGTATGCCTAGTTGTTACCGTTCAGATGATAATAACCCACGTACTAATTAACTGAATGTACAACATGGCCATCGAAACGTCAAGGAGATCTATCACGAGCCCACACGAACCACTCGACAGAAGATTACAGAGTTCTAACGTCAGTGTGGATCTTTCCGACGTGCTGTCAACACAAAATGATCCACCATACGTAATTAAGGGAACGACGAATTTCTATGGTTTATTCTTCTACACATGGATAAAACAGTTCAGATGGGGAAAAGTCCAAACAAATCATATAGACGTAACTTGGGTTTAGTTCATGTGGATTTCAGTGCTGAGTCCTATGTAAATACTGCAACAACTATGGTTGGAGAAATCATGAAGTAAACATTTGAAACTGGATACGAGATACATAGTTCATGATTCTAATAAATTCCGGTAAATTCATGGTAACGAGGCAGAATTTGTGCATATACTTTGACAGAACACAGAAAACAAATGCAGAAGGTGCATTTAGGGGAATAAATGTAAGGCAAAATCATGTTTTTTCTGTTATGCGGAAGAATAAACTATTTTCAAAATGTTGCAGCATAAGCTAAACACACTCTAATTGAAAGAACACTCACCCAACCAAAGTTATGCAGGAGAAGAAAAGAAATAAAAAAAATTAAAAAATCAAGTTAAAATATGTAAAGCTACATCTGTTTTAGGAATTAGATTACTTTTACAAGACTGCGTTAATTATCACCCGGGATATTTAATAGCCCTCCGTTTATCCCACAACAAACCCGGATGTCTGATTGCCTGATGCTTCGTCAAGATATAGTTGGCCAGATGGATTGACAGTAATGCGAATGTTCACTAGGTTGCACAAAAACTCCTAAGAATTGTTAAGGCTTACTTTGTTTGATTTAATAGTCCATATTTGACCCCAAAACTACCACACTAACTTTCTGTGACTTTTTATGTCCGCATTTAACAACTTTGTCAGTCTTGAGAGTCGTTCTAGCATAAGCTTGGTTTGGAGATGTGTTTTGGTCTGGGCTATGTTTGCCCACTATGGTCTCAGTCTTCTCGAAGATCCCTCACAAAGCTTGGATCGTGTATTTGTAGTATGTTTTTCAGACGTCATTGTGAGCTACAACCATATGGCAATGGAGCAATTATAGGGTCAATGCTTCCTAATGAAGTTTTACATAAAGGAGGTTGCATTTAACTTGCATTCAACAAATGCTGAATAATAAACCAATTTCTACTCTGTCATCATTACTGCGGTAGCCCATTTTGAAAATGTCACGGATATCAATAAACATATGCGAGGTGACCAGCCATTTTCTTTTAGTTTCAGTTTTAATACGTCAATTCAAAGGAACAGGGCTTGGTATAAACTATGTTGTAACAAGTTTGTTCTTTAGTTCTATTGTACCTAATTGAGTAATTACATTTTCGTTTACCTGCCTACCTGTATATTTTAAAGTATAGTAAGATTCTGTGAGTGAATTAACACTGTCAGGAGACATGCTTTTTTTTTATCAAGTGTCTTGTAACGTCAAAATTCTCATTTTAAACAAAAGCTTTCCCCAAGCTATGCTTCCTTTCAGTAATCAAATCAGAAACCTCATATTAGATCCAGTTTACAAATAGGTCTCCAACAACTGATAAATCAATTTCTGCGATAAATGCCCGAAACAATTTTGCTAAACTGAAAGTTTTTCAGTGATAGAAGGGACAAGTCACTTTTCAATAAGCCTGTGTTGTTCAGGTCTTTTACCCGGCATTCCTTGGTGACATAAAAAAGCTGTTGAAAATTTTCAAAAAAATTGAGTTGTGCATGGAGAATAACAACATTTCTTTCAATAAACATGCAGTTTCAGTACACTATACTGTTATAATAAGAATTGGTTAATTTATACATGGGTTAGTCAATTTGATTTGGTACTTTTTCATTTGCCAACTCTTGTTGTTCGTCAGTCTTGTTTGCTGATGACGTTCACATTAGTGAACGAAACGTCTAAAAAGTAGTTTAATTTATGTATGGTGTATTTTTTTTATGAAAAGTTGTAACGTTTTACTGTTTATGTGTTTTATGTCAAACATGAACCACGACATGATTTACTGAACCCCATTTTATTTTATTTTGTATAAGTTTGAACATAGCTTATTAAACGACCAACAATTCTTGAATTAGTGGAAATAATATTTTATTAATTTCTACTCACTATTTTGCATACCAGTACTGTGGTTAACACCATTCTTTTCAGATGCGCTACCACAATACTTGGAACTCGCCTTGTGAAGAAGGAGAGATGGTCACAAAATGCGTAGTAAATTGTTTGGAAAAAGAATTGTATTCTCTCTTCTTCACTACTGGAATAGTCTACAGGTAACTTGAGTTCTCGTGGTTTCATATTGAATTAAATCATGCAGTGGACTTGTTTCAGTTAATTCATGACATGCCTGGTTAAAATTAATCAGATAACTGAGACTAAAAACTTAGCACTCTACAAGGAAGGAATTTTTGGAAAACTGAAACTGAAAGTAAGTCCAATTAAAATAGGTAAAAAAAAAGTAAGAAATCAGTCAGGCAGTCTATTTTTGATTCTTTTGCAAATTCCAGCATTCATTAAAATAATGGTTCATTCTTACAAACTATTTAATTTTCGTTAGGATGATTGGACTGATCTCGAATTAACAACCTCATCATATCTGCTCAGATGCAAACACTCGCGAAATGCGTTATGTAAACTTAACATGTGAGCAGGGGTGCCCACAGGGGGTACTCTGAGGAGCAACTCTTCAACTCAAATTTAGGGTGGGGATATTTTAGGTCGTTTCATCACGTTATTTCATTGAATGGTTGAATGAAATAAATAAACTAAAATCGTTCTAAATTATGTAAAGGAAAGAGAAAACAAAGCGAACAGTAAAAATCATACAGTAGAAATAACGTAATACAGTTATGGGGCTTGACCTGGATTCGAAATAAATATTAGCGATATAGATGAATAGCAGATTAGCTGAATATTCTAGTATATTATTTATAAGATGGGTTTATACAATTAATGCTTGGAGTCATGGCAATGAATTGTATTTGTTGTATTCCTTTTGTAATAGCATTTTTTTTTTTTTCGCTGTTTTACCTGTTTTCTTCTTTCTTGTGTATAATTTACTCAATGTTTATTTATTCAATCCTTCGTTGAGCCATTGTATTTTAATTGCCATGCCCGCAAGCATTCTCGGTTAAATTGGGTAGCCAGTTCGAATCGGGGTTCATCCTACTCCGACGAAACGTAACTAAATGAAATGTAATAAAATTAAAGCAAACTATGAAATGACCTAAAAAAAATCCCCCACCTCTTGGATTTACAAAATACAAGTCAGTTTAAAACACGATATAATAATTGCACCTCTGTGAAAAAAAACCGATGGTTTAGTTATTTTCAACAGATTTTTTGCCTAAAGGGGATTTGTTTCATTTGGAAACTCCTCAATTACTTTGGGGGGGGGGATGGAAACCACCGCATGTGACTGTTTGCATGTGATAGGGATATCAGTTTCCCTTGTTGTCTGTAGCATCTTAACTCTTCCTTCCTACTGAGAGAAAATGTAAATGCAGTCTCTGTGCATCTGGGTGCGATGACAACTAATCAGAATCAATCATACATTACTTATTGCACATGGAATACTGTTTACATGCTGATCCGACAGATTACACACAGAATGGGTTTGTGTGCCATACTGTACCATGACGGATGGAAGCGAGCCACGATGGCCACTTCTCGACAATTGGATGGAACAGCCTGGCTTGACTGTGAACACTTTAAATATTTCACGTGAAGATCGACTGTATACCGGTCTAGAAACACTAGAAATGCAGACAATGTTTAATTGTAGCCTAGTTAAAAATTACACTACCATTTATTGCCCAAATGAACGAGACTGAGAACGTCCCGTTGGAAATTAAGTCATCTGAAATCAAATTGTGTGGCCCTCCAGAAACAATTAGAAGGGGCTGGCCATGCCCGACCATGCCCCTTCATCTGGTCGCTGCTTGCCACAGCCTGACACGATTTATACTTTGTGAAATCACTATACCACTGCAATATAGTAGAAAATTGTCACATTGTGCAATGCAATGTACCTTTACATACTCAAGTTTAGGAATCATCCTTATTGTTACACAGGAGATAAACCATCAAGAAGATCACCGTGATCATTTGATTTGATCAACTGAAGACAATAGTTCTTTGAAATCAGGCAATATGAAACCATTTGTGGGACTCATGTCGAATTTTCGTTGCTAGTGCTTTGATTAATACGTAATCACACTAACTTGTTGTTCTTGCTTGACCTAATAATAAAAAAAATTGCAAGGTGCCCTGTCATTGATGTGTAATTCACCACTAAAAGCTCCTAATTCGAATTATATTCGGAAAATCACCTAATGTATATTTACTTGTGCTTTCAGATATTATTTAATGCAACATTCTAACCATACTCCAGAGGATGACTCGTCTGGAAGTAAACAATTTAACAATTTTGGATACTTACTTGAGTCCCATTTATTGAAATTCGACTTTGATGATCCAAAGCAATGCTCTTGTCCAAGAAAATGTCGAATTATCAGTTATACATACGAACAGTCTAGTTCTGTTGGTTCACCATTTACAAATAATGAATTTACATTGCTTATTCCCGACAATCGCATTTTTACCATCTCTGAAGAACCTGCTTATACTTTATTCAAGTTGCTCTCTGACATCGGAGGAACGATTGGTTTATACTTTGGACTGGGAGTTCTACAGATGCTTGAAAGACTGGTAACACAGTTAAAGAGTTTTTATATGTTAAGATGCCACAAAAAGAGGTGGTATGTAGATGTAAAGATTGGTTATAGAGAAGCAACTTAAAGTCATCCAACAAATTGGAATTGTTTTTATGACATCTGTGAGTTGCTTACCATTACTGGATGGATTTAAATGTTTTCTGGAAGTCAATAATAATATTAATAACAATAATAATAATAATACAGTATCAATATATAGAATCAATATGCAATAAACTAATATTCTCTTACAAATAATGTATTTCAAAGTTTACTTGGCTATGACAAGCTACGTTTACCTTAAGTTTTTTCAAATTTAGGATATGAGCCAGTTGTTATTGTCCTGCACACTACTATTATTACTATCATTATTAGCGTAAACACCAAATTCAATTTGAATATAAGTCTCTACGTTTATCTATACATTCTATACGTCTATATGCTCAAAAAGTGTTTTCTTTTGTTTTCTCTTACGTTTTAATATATCCTTGACCTTATATTACATTCGAGCGGCTATTTTGTTTCAGTAATCTCGTCATCAGTACTTTTATTTAATTTTTATGAATCAATTCTGTCATATATTATACTGTAACACAAGGAGAAAAGAAAGTTTGGCTAATGATGAAAACAATTTTTCCAGAACTCTGGATTCACTTGAATCTCTGTTGTTGTAAGCAGAACAGAACCTATTCATTTCAGACTTAGATTCTTAGCTTAATTTTGCACTTTAGAAACCTCTTATAAAGGTTTGAACATTATGTATGGGAGTCAAAATTCGTAAAAGGCCGGAGCCAGGAAAAATTTACCCCAACGAAACAGAGTTTTCTGAAATTCGGAGTACTGCAATTTACCAAATACAACAAATTCATTTCATTTTTTTATGTAGTCCTTAATAAGTGTGCACCCTATTCTTTGGTTTTCAATCATATCTTCTCATAACTCAAAACCAGCTGATTGACCAATAAAAAGCGTGCCTTCTACACTTAGACTTAATTAAATTATGTCAAAAGTTCGTGATCGTAAGTCCTACTCTCGCCCTAATCTCATCAAGTAAATAAATCGTCGACATTGTCTAGCTAATCATTGTCATCGTTTGTGGCATCTTTTCCCATTTAACGTGGGAACTGTACTTTCTCTGTAGTCTGCTCCAGATTATGTTTGTAGGAAACTGCCAGCATGATGCCACGTTTTCTTCCACAAATGGGAGTAAAAACATGTAAGTATTCCACTCGTTGACTCCTAACATTAACTGTGTACACTCTACAAGGCACAAGGCATCGATTCCGATTTTAACACACAAGTGCATTGTAGCAAAGATAAAAGATCTACATGACGAGCATCGAAATTTGCTCAAACCTTCAAGAGCCGATAAAATGATCCTAACTATAAAACAAAGTTTCAAAACTATTGCACAAACTCTAATTCCAAGTTGTTTGACAGTACGGTTTGTAAATTCGTGGAAGTAAATCATTGCAAGCGTGAGAAAACTGATAAAGTACCTTTTGCAGAAACACTATTTTTGGAAGATCAGAGAAGTACACGAAAGAGGATGATAGGAAATATGGATGTCATTACAAAGTGATTGCACGAATGCGAAAAACGAAAAGAAAACATTCTAATATTTGCTGAGAAACTCTAACAACCGCCACATCTAACACCCCATTATCTTCAAATATTAATTAATTCAGTACTGATTTTGTGCAATAGTTTTGTAGCTTTGTTTGATGGTTAGGGTGATTTTGTCGGCTCTTGAAGGGTTTGACCAAATTTCTATGCTCGTCATGAAGTTCTTTCATCTTCGGTACAATGTGCTTGTGTGTTAAAATTGGAATCGACACCTTGTGCCACAATGCTTCGACTTTAGACGCAACACAACTTGAAACTTCAGCGACTGCTGGGTTCTCTTCAAATCTCTGTTATTTTTTGTAACACTTCATAACCGCAGTATTTATGGGAAGAACAGTCTGTGGTAAATCCAAAGGGCTTCCAAAAATCAGGCAACTGGTACACAGTAGTGGCTTTGGCTGCTTACATCAAGAAACTTAAGGAAAATTAAAGAATATTGGAAATTAGGCAATAGCGAAAATCATACACTAAAAATAGCGTATTTCAGTAAGCCTTATTTATGCACTTACGTTTCGTCGGAGTGGCATGACCCGGATTCAAACTGGCTACCCAGTTCGTCCCCAAATCACTTGCATAGCACCTTAATGGCCATGGCCACATCCTCCACTGGCATAAAGATAACTCACTGAACCTGTTATTAAGGTCACAACCGTGACCAGGGCTCCATTCGACCGAAATTCACTTTTTTTACATCAAGAAACGGCAGCCATTCAAATTATTTTCTAATCTGAAATAAAAGAGAAAAATTAAATGATTTACTTCAAACAAAATAAATCAAACAAAGGTAATTTTGAACAAAATTATGACTTATCAAATGTAATTTGAATTGAATACACAATTCCATAAAGTCCAGAAAAGCCAGTTTTTCAGTTGGCTTGGGACAAATCTAAATATTAACCTAGGTCAAAATGCTTTTATCACTGTTTACCTTTTACCAAAAAGAAACCTTTCCGTGCCCAGCATAAATTAATTTGTACTTATAAGAAATTATAAAAATGTTTACCAAATATCGCAAAATGGACGAAAACCGAGATTTTCAAATGGCTTGGGGCAGACCTAAATATTAACCTGGGGCAAAATGCTTTTAACACAGCTTACTTTGTACCAAAAGGCAACGTTTCCATACTCAGCCGAAATTAATTTGTGATTTTTAGAAATTATAAATTTTTATACCGAATATCGCAAAATAATTTTCTAATTTTGGGGCAGACCTAAATATTAACGTAGGGCCAAATGCTTATAACGCAGCTTCAGTTGTATCAAAAGGCAACTTTTCCACACCCAGCCCAAATTATTAAAAAAAAACGTTTTTTCACTCCATCCTAGTATACAGTAGATATTGACTACTGTCTGGTTTATGTATGACGTCAAAAGCTTTCTATGAGCGTGCGATTTAAAAGACATTGTCATTGTCGAAGACATTGATGCCAATTTTAAAAGTACTGAATTGCCTGCTGCCAGGTGAAACCACGGCAAATACGTGCATGTTTTAGAAATTGGCACTGGGAGTATAATAATTCCGAGTAAAGCGTCACTGTTATTTTAAATTATGACCTCATATTTACAATAAAATTGAATAGTTTTTGAGGCTTTTCATTGTCAAACAAAAAAAATAACAAGCTATTTTTACTGCAGCAGAGCAAAAACAATCTCACTTCTCAAAGAGCACGCCCCAACTGATTCATCCAGTCAAAGGTTAAGTGCGGTTTTAGCATAATGTACTTCTTTTAGTTAGCTGAAAATGAATATACCAGTGTAATAATTTTTTTTATATATCTACACAAACATTTTACATAATTACATTATGAATTATTCACCCCTTACACGTAATGAATGTTACTTTACTACATATTGTGATATTAGACACTTATCCCTCACAACAAATTTATGACACTAGACTACCAAATCTGTAACTGCAAGTTGAAAGCAGGCTACGTGATTTCCTTAGTTATACATGATTCTGTTTATTTAGTAAGTAGGTTTTAATTTATTGTTAGTTTCCAAACTATTCAATATTGTGAGATTCCTTAAGTAATTTATGAAAAATGGAACGGGAGTGAAAGTCACTCTTGCAAGAAAAAGAGGAAATGGAAAAAAACCAGACAGATTTGACACATTTCTTAGGGCCTTTAATATATTTTCAGCAGCTCAGCAAAGCTTAAAATATGTGGAAAGTTCGCTACTTATTTTAATGCATCCGATTTTGAGTTTCAATATTAAGGCGCTGTAACTCTAATGGATTTTTACCCATACTGCTAAAAGCCACAACCATCTAAAATATGTAGCGCGTCAATTGTATCGACAGTGTTCTTGTAGTTGATTATTTGTGGTATTCAGTTTACGTTGTTACTCATTCACGAATAAAGAGTGAAAATTATTTTGATCACAGGTGGCGTTTTCCCAACATACATGAAAATGTCATTATAAATTATTGCTATCTTTTTAGTTAATGTCTGCCCGAACGTCAAACTATAAAAGACACATATTGGAGTTGAAGTGTTTCGAATTCGGAATTTCTCGTATGTGTCACATAAATTATTTTAATTGAGCAGAATTAGTCACTAGCCAGTAATCATCTTAAATCAACTATCTTCACGCTTTTATACCACATGTAACAGTTTATGTACTTGATTAAATATACAAATGTTGCTTGGCAGGGCACAAAGACTGCCTATCTTAAACAATTTATAAGTTGTTTCGCTGCATAAATATTTACCCCACCATCGTGAATTACGCTCAGATCTGATTTCTGTTAAAGTACCAAAGCTAGTGGCTGCCATGCAACAATGAAATGTGACAATTGAACTTGGCAGGCGAACCACTAGCTTGTTCCTTGATAACACAGATTGAACGTTGAACATTTCAATAAACTCATTGAGCAATTCACCAACTGATTACACGAAAACCGACGACTTTCACCAAATAGTGACGTCACGATTAAGTTTTTATGAATGAACTCATTGGAAGGGTCAGTTTATAAATTGGACGCCAGTGTCAGGAATTAAGTGAGTCTGCTCACTATTATTTACTCAACAATTTGTACGTTTATTACTTATGATCGAGTGACCTGTTACCTTCTTCTAGCTTAGTGGAGATACTGCATGACGACTATCTCCACCAAGTATGTCCACCAACTGTTAATTACGTTTATGTAAATAATTTTGGCGAAGAACTACTGCAGACCTAAGGATCAGTACTCTACGGATTCAGTAGAAAAACCGACTCCATCGGAGTTTGTTTGAATATTTCATTATAAAGACCACGTAATGCATGCTGACGAGGCAGAGAACAAATTTGATAACCTGCCTGTTGTTGATGTCATGCAACACTACTTTCGTAATTATAGTGCCTCTCATAAAAAGCACTTATGTCGTATTAAGTGCAATAAAGTCACGTCGAGTTTTCAAATAATTGCAAAATTATAATGGAGTTAATGCGTAATTATGCTGAATTATATATGTGTTTTCTTGCCACTTTCATATCAGCCTATATTGATATCGACCCAGAGTAAACTTCAGTTTGCCGTTGTAATGTACGAAGACAAACCTGCTACTCGAAATACCACAGAATCTTACGGTAAGACAGTAAATACAGTGATTTTTAATTTACGTTTTATTGAGAAGGAAAGCAATGTTTACGCGATATAATTGAGTTTTGAGTAACAAAAAATAATATAAGTACACAACCGTCTCTTCTTGTCTATTGGCTAACATGTAGATCACCAATACTGTTTCAAAATCTTGTGATAATCGCACAAACACATTTTTTCATGAAAACACGTGTTAAAACTGTATGGTTGATATTATGGCGAAATGGTCTACAAATGGTCTTATACATTAATTGAAAGACAGGACTCGCGTGTTTTAAGGTGTTTTCTTATGAGTTAAGCTTTTTTACTTGTAAATTATTTTCTAGAATTTACCTTGAACAAGGACTGTGATTGAAGTCCTTACGTAAACATCAGCATGAACTTCCACGTTAAACATCAAACTTTGAAAACCTCTAGTTTCTTCCAAAGTTTACATAGACCAATGAAATTTCGTATTTTGGACATTGTCATAACTATTTCACTGCATTAAAAATATTTAGTGACAACAATGAAACCGTTTGGCCTCCACAGCCTAGTCATTTCTAGTCGTTGTTGTTGCTGCTGTTGATCTAGTTGCCCTCACCAGGAGATCGAACCAATAAACCGATTTTCAACTTCTTTACGTTTAAACTTAAGTATGAAAAAGGCCTACGACCTTTTAAATGCTATTTTAATGTAACTACACTATTCTCGTTGTTGTTCTTCTGCTTGTTGGGGAAATTTTGGTCTCAGCTAGAGATCGGACCAAAGACCCGACTTTCTATTTTTATAGATTAAAGTATAGGTATTAACAAGAAGCAGGGCATTTTAACCGTTATTTTAACATGACCACTATATTTTTATATTGTTTTTCTTGTTGGTGAAAGTATGGTCTCACCTAGAGATCGGACCAAACACCCGACATACTATTTTTATAGATTATAACTTAAAGTGTCGTAACCAATAAAAACTTACAGCCGGTTTGTCGGTTTGTCAGTTGGCCGGTTTGTTTATATGCACGTCTTTTCCTCTTGAAGTAGGAAGGCTAGAAATGTGAGAAAGGTTTCGCAAGACAGGAAATTACTCCGGATATCGTTTAGGCGTATTTTCGTAGTCCTAGGTAAAGGTTTTCCCCTCGAAAAAACGGGAAAAAAACCTTTGGACCATTGTTGGAACGAATTTTTCGAAGTTCTTAGTTATTTTCGGAATATCCTTAATTCCTGCTGAGAGGATGGTCCACAATTGTTGCACCACGTAGGTGGCGCGTGGTCCAGTAGTGTTGTCAGTGGGATTATGGCTGGCAATCCGAATGGCTGTCATTCAAGAATGAGGCACGTGCAGCTCACTCACGGGACGACTGTTGGGAGTTGATTTTTTGGTATTTCAAATTCAAACTACAATTTGGCCGTAAATTTAAATGAAATTACGTAATGGCACGAAAAGATTAAATGCTAAATGCAAATAACAGAAAAGGGTGTCAGAAATATTTCTACGTTTGCATTTGTAAAACATCGACATTCGATCAGTATGCCATTAGCTGGTGCTCTACTCAACTTTCTAGAGTAATAGTGGTAAACACGCATATCGGGGCATGATTTCGTGCTGCGTGTTAACTGACTTGCAATAAAAGCTCATGACACGGCCGGTTAACTATGTCAACAAACCTTTGTGTTAATCTTTGTTCAATGACGCATTATTATCTTATGGTGTTTTACAACTATTTGCTATTGGGGATGGGGCGTCATGAATTAATGCATAAAAACGCTAAAGCACACAAAGCAGGATGTAAAGTAAACATTGCTAAAATAAGTGAAATAAGAAAACCTATGTATGGGTAGTATCTACTAATATAATATCCAACCTCAGGAACCTGTGCTTGCATCCGTGTTTCAACACTCAAACCAACTAAAAATCAGTGAATCTCTTCCAAACCTCTCCCCAATGCCCCTGACTTAAGTTCACAGATGTACAGTGTGGATATCTTGCACTAAAAGAAGACAGTTCTGCCGGTTAAGATGGCTTTCCAGCTATCTTTTTTCAAAAGCTGTACTTCTTCCCTGGCCGTAGAAACCTTTTCTTTGCCCGTCACAATTCAAAATTTTCCTACCCTTTTTTTACGTACTGTAAAGATGCTCACGTCACTCCAGGCCACTAGGATGACTTTGACCATGATGGAAGTGGTTATAGATCTATCATTCTGCTCTATACTGTTGCAATGATGCTTGAGCGCTTTTTTAC
>JAHWFP010088939.1:39942-54042 GCA_023313725.1 Lithobius niger
TCAGGAATGAATCCAGCGATCTGTTCGATCCTTGCGCCTGGAAAACATCAAGTTTTAGAATTTGTATTAGCCCGACGTTGTAGTTTTACATGTCTCACCTGGGAATCGCCGATGATCACACATTTCGAGTTCAAATCCGCAACCGAGGAGCGACCAATCACAAGCGCTTTTCCTGATTCAGGAGTATTAGGACTCACAACTTCCCGACGTCCATGGTTTGGGTGACTTGGTGGATTTACAGGGTTCATTTTTTCCAGCAGAATGAGATCCATACCAAGATTGCGATGATGATGCGTCACCGACTTAAGCTTAGAATCGGTCCCCGGCCCAGCATTACACTTGGGTACTTCGACCCTTATTTTTGATTCGGCACCGACATGGTAGTTTCCCTGACGATAGATCACCGGGTGGCAGTTCCGATGATCGGGACACTCGGCACAACACCAGGTACATTCGAACGATTTTTAGCGTTGGAATGAACGGGTGCTACGCGAGAAACCCTGGCGTCATTACAAGGCTCCACGTCAACTTGCGCATGCAACAGCTCAATTCCTCCACTAATATTACTTTTAAATTTATTGGTGACGGAGAAACAACTACCACCAGCAACCACAACACCACTCCCAACACGAGGCTTGCCGCATGAACCCACCAGATTATCAATTGCCTTGTGGAACGTATCAGTCAAGTTACTAATGATACCAGACAACATCATCGTCTGGTTGACAATAGGGCTTTCTACCCGCTGTTCCATATTTTTAAGCTGACTGTTGAAGGAATTCAACAACGCGCCGTGATCAGTCCCATCATTCGTGTCCTTTGGATCCTCATTAGTTCCCTTGCCAGCTGTACCCGGTGTAACGGTATCATGGCACAAGGACGGACAGTTCACATTAACAGTGGAAAGGCCACCAATCGTTGAAACGTATTCCTTACTGAGGTTGATTGTTTTATCCAATTTTTAATTAAGTTGAAGGTTGTCAATGTCCGCCTCAAGTTTGCCAATCTCAAAGGACCGGTGCAACTTACTCAGTTCTTTTATAGCAAGGTTAGATGTACATAAATCATTCAAAGTAGAAGACATTGTGCAATAATGGTCATGTTCAATCTCCTGATCCTCCCCAGGACCAGCGCCAACACCACCATGGGGTGTACTGTGCCGCATTTCTCATTGAATTGGGCACGAAGTTTCTGGGATATCAGAACAGCATAAACTAAGGGCATCATCGCTAGACAGGGAGAGAGATGGCAGATCGACACTCGCACCAAATGGGCTGCCATCAGGATTATGTATAGAGTGTGAGGAATCCGACTGATGACCCGAATGGGGGAAGACAACAGGTTTATTCGTGGGGGCAAAATCAATAATTGCTGAGCCAGAGCCAGAGCCAAAACTTATAGCTGACAACTCCAAATGTGTTTTTCTTTTTTTGTCAGCATCAACAGAGCACTTCCTGCGGGTCGTAATGTGATTGAAACTCTTCTTAGCTACCCTAAGCAGATTTCCTGCTCTACTTTTTTTCCTAGAGGATGACATCACACTTCCACACACACTACGTTTGTACCGATTCTCTCCTGTATGTTCTACTGGTTACCTTGTAAATAGTTTCATTCGTAATGGCTATTCCAGATTCACCACAATCATACGTTTTTCCTCCTCAGTAAAACAAGTGCATGCCACGTTACACTATATAATCACCAAAAGCTTTTCCACACACACTACATTTAAATGAGTTCTCTCCAGTGTGTACGGTTAAGTGTCATGTTAGATCAGAAAAGTTGGAAGCTGCATTTCCAAATTCACAACATTAAATCGAATTCACACCACTTTGCATAAATACGAAACTCATTTACGTTGACCGTTCATTAAAGGGGGGGGGAATTGAGGCTTAATGGCGCGTCGACAACTAGGTCATTAGCGCCAACCTCAGTCACAGTGCAGTGGCCCGGGTTGCCACTGCACCACACATTACAGAGATGTCATTCAAACCCCTAATCTAAATCTTGTCATACATCTGTACCTCCTGCAAAAATTGAAAAACACCGGACAGGAGGACAGACTTATCGCCCAACTGACGCGCAATGTCATGCGGAAGATGGAAACGACGACGAACACCATCAAGATGGCGACAATCAACAAGTAAGTGGCGGACCGTAAGTGGCCGCCGACACCAATAACATTCAGGAGGGGCAACCCCCCGCAAAAGGAAACAGTGAGTAAGTCGAGTGTGACCAATGCGCAAACGGGCCAACACCACCTCCTCACGGCGACTGCGGCGACACGCCGAGTGCCATTCCTCAACAGTGCCTCATTAAAGGCTTCAACACCCTTATCACATTCAAACGTTTTCTCACCACTGTAAATAGATTTAAACGTTCAAACGTTAAACATTCAAACTTTTTCTCACCACTGTAACAGATCTAAACACAATTAGCACTAGAGCAGCCTCTCTCCAGAATGAATGCCACTACGCAGCTTCAAGCTCACCGTTCGTGCATAAGCAGCATCACAGAATTACCACTTTGAAGGCCTCTCACCACAATGATTGTTACTACGTTACTTGGAATTCTCTGATCGTGCATATACAGCAGCACACAGTTTGCACTTTACAAGCCTGTCACCGGAATTAATGCAACAACGCTGCTTCAAGCCCTCTATTTGTTCATATGCAGCATCACACAATTAGCACTTAAAAGGCTTTTCACCAGAATGAACGCTTCAATGAAGGTTATCACTCAGCTGGTGCCGTTTTTCGAATCGTTTTTGAACGTTCGTCTCACGCACTGGAGTTCTTGTTTTTTTCCACTTTTAAACACTTACACAACTTACTGTTGGTCCCTTCTCGTACTAGGTGTGTTCATAGTCATTCATAGCTATTTTAATCCAGTGGATGGCAACAGATATATTCGCAAAATGTCTAAATTACGGGAGCGAATTTTACTGCCATGGGAGCGTCCATCTTGTGATCGGTGGGATTCCCTCGGTGATCGGTGGGTTGCTACTGATCCATCTGATAATATCCTGGAGGTATTGATCCAGTAGGAAAAAATACACAGTTGGTGTTACTACTGGTCTGCGTATGTACTTCACCAGTTGAAGAACTATTCTCTACTGGCATTACTGGTCCAGTTGAATATATTCCACTGTTGGTTACTGGAGTTCTTACTAAAGTTGCTGGTCCAATTTAAAGGACTCCCCTGTTTGGTTATTGGTTCAGTTCAAAATACCTACTGGAGGTATTGGTCCAGTTCAAATTTTCTACTGGACATGTACTGGTCCTGTAGAATTTATATTTAAATTTCCTGTTACCTACTGGTCCAGTTAAAAATATCTACTGGAAGTATTGATCAAGTTGGAAATATCAACTGATTGTGTTGGTCCAGTTAGCCAATTCACCAGTAGACAAAACATTTCTTACTGGAGTTACAGGTTCAGTTGAAAAGATACTAATGTTTGTTACTGGTCCAGTTCAAAATACCTACAGGCAGTATTGGTCCAATTGAAATTAGCTATTGGTGTTACTGGTCTAGTTGTACATGTTCTACTATTGGTTACAGGCCCAGTTGAAAATATCTACTGGTTGTATTGGTCCAGTTAACCAGTTCACCAATAGACAAAACATTTCTTACTGGAGTTGCTGGTCCAGTTGAAACGATGCTACTGTTATTACTGGTCCAGTTCAAAGTATGTACTGGAGGTATTGGTCCAGTTGAAAATACCTACTGGAGGTATTGGTCCAGTTGGAATTTCCTACTTGACATACTAGTCCAATAGAATTTTTCCATTAGGATTTCCAATAGGGTTGCGAGACCTTTCTAACATTTCTAACATTTCTAGCTTTCCTAATTCCGGAGGAGAAGACATACATATAAATAAAGCGACAAAACGACAAACCAGCCGTAAGTTTTTATTGGTTAAGCCACTTTAAACTATAGGGCTTTGAAAATAGTAAGTTGGGTTTTCGGTCCGATCTCTAAGTGAGACCAGAATATCCCCAACAAGAAAAACAAGATAAAAATATTGTGGTCACGTTAAAATAGCGGTCAAAATGCCCTGCTTCTTGTTAATACCTATACTTTAATCTATAAAAATAGAAAGTCGGGTCTTTGGTCCGATCTCTATGTGAGACAAAAATTTCCCCAACAAGAAGAACAACAATTATAGTGTAGTTACATTAAAATAGCATTTAAAAGGTCGTAGGCCTTTTTCATACCAAAGTTTAAACCGAAAGGAGTTGAAAATCGGTTCATTGGTTCTGTCTCCCAATGAGGGCAACTAGATCAACAGCAGCAACAACAATGACAAGAAATGGCTATGCTGTGGAGGCCAAACGGTTGGCGCTAATGACCAAGCTGTCGACGCGCCATTAAGCCTCATCTCCCCCCCCCCCCCAACGGTTCCATTGTTGTCACTAAGCATTTTGAATGCAGTGGAATAGTTATGACAATGCCCAAAATACCAAATTTTATTGGTCTATGTCCACTTTGGAAGAAACTAGAGGTTTTCAAAGTTTGATGTTTAACGTGGAAGTTCATGCTGATGCGTTCATAAGGACCTCAATCACAGTCCTTGTTTAAGGTAAATTCTAAAAAATAATTTACAAGTAAAAAACTTAACTCATAAGAAAACACCTTAAAACACGCGAGTCCTGTCTTTCAATTAATGTATAAGACCATTTGTAGACCATTTCGCTATAATATCAACCATACAGTTTTAACGCGTTTTTTCATGAAAAAATGTGTTTGTGCGATTATGACAAGGTTTCGAGACAGTATTGGTGATCTACATGTTAGCCAATAGACAAGATACTTATATTTTTTGTTACTCTAAACTCAATTATATCGCGTTAACATTGCTTTGCTTCTCAATAATACTTAATTAAAAAACACCATATTTACTGTCTTACCGTAAGATTCTTTGGTATTTCGAGTAGCAGGTTTGTTTTCTACTATTACAAGGGCAAACTGAAGTTTACTCTGGGTCGATATCAATATAGGCTAATATGAAAGTGGCAAGAAAGCACATATATAATTCAACATATTTGCACATTACCTCCATTATAATTTTGCAATTATTTGAAAACTCGACGTGACTTTATTGCATTTAATACAACATAAGTGCTTTTTATGAGAGGCACTATAATTACGAAAGTAGTGTTGCATGGCATCAACTATCCGTAAACAGGCAGGTTATCGAATTTGTTCTCTGCCTCGTCAGCATGCAGTTACGTGGTTTTTATAATGAAACATTCAAACAAACGCTGATGAAATATACAAATTTTGGTAATCAGGCAAATGCTCATGATACTTATTGCTAGAGTTGAGGCTCTCGCGTTTATTTAGGAAAAAAGAACATTTCATAAATTCCTACGAGTTCAGTATTTTCAATGTCGATTGCCTAAGTCTTTCCCCCTTCTTCCCCAGAGCCAAAATTAAAATGTTCAGCCCAGTACATCTTTACAAGATAATAATTCCTTTATTTCCAATGGCAGATGGGCCAAACAACTGCTAGTCAGTCCCTGGTCCGTCAGCATTCTAACTTGTTAAAATTCTTAGAATTGAAAAAATTAGAATAAAGGGGAAGAGACAGAAAAACGCTCCAGAGCAGATATGCTTACGGGGCCTCCACCCAAATTGAAAGCTGAAAACACAAGAAAAAATACAACCCTAAAGTAAAACGAGAATCACTGTTCTCAAGAGAGAAAGCTTCAGCTTTTGATGCGCACCCAGACTTAGCCATGACACCAGAAGGAGAGAGGGACACTTTTCATAGGTAAAGCCCATAGAAAATTCCTAGGTTCTTTTAAATGCCACAAGTTTCATTAGCACGATACATCAAATGGCCCTTCTCTTCCCGGAAATGCCAGGGGTGGCGGGGACCGGACTTGTACCCAGGACCTCTGACACATGAGAAGGTCATGATTACCATCAGGCCACCATGCCAAAACCAGAGAGAAAGTTGTCAATCGGCAACATGAAACTATTAGTGGTAGGGGGCAGAGACAACACAATGAGAATGGTCATTCTAGGGCCAGACCACCCATTCTGTGATTAATGTGTTTATAATGTCACCATGAGTGATTTCACCCTGCAGATGGAGGTCGTGACCCCTGGTAAGCATGAGACTTCACAAAAAATTGAAGCTGTAACATCAAGGTGAATTTTGAGATTCTGAAAGGTTACAATGAAGTCTTCATGGAGAAGTCTTTGTTTAATGCTGTACATGCGTAATACCCGAAATCGGGAGTGCAGCATTGTTGCTGGACATACTGGGCTGTTGCTAATGTTTAAACGTAGCAGTTTATGATTTGTTATAGTGCTACTTAATAGCAAACAAACTAAGAAATTTACCAATGAAAAATCGCTAAACAATCAGCATCATGCAACATTGTATCATACGAACCAATCCTGTGGTAGCATTACATTTTTCATTCTGTACTTTCATTTTCAAGGCAAAGTAATTGCAAGATTTTCAAGTTGGCCTTCTGTTTTGCTCATTATCGTATTAAAGATTATTTCACCCTCACATTGAAAATTTATCAGGTGATAATAGCTAAGCAACGAAACGTTGTTGGCCTGACTGAGCAGATGTAACAATAGGTAGTGTGGTATGGTGGTATAGTATTATACAATGCAGCGGTCAAGCTGGCGGTAACAGGGATGCATTCAACTTAAAATCGTGCAACAGGCATGTATGGAAGTTGATTCAATGCAGGCTACCACAACAACAGAGCCAGACCGATGTATTTGCAAGGTAACACAAAGTCACGTTAAATAGAAAATAATTTTTATATTTATTATTTAGTTGATTGAAGTACTACATTTTGTTAATTGCTGGAGTACCGTTTTATTTTAACAGCATACATCGTTGCCATACGAGTATTGTCGGGAAACAAACATCACTGACATTACTTAGAGAATATAAATACGATGCAGAAAATGCAGGAAAGAAAATATAGTGTATGTAGTAATGTTCAGTTTGTTTAAATGTTCAGGGTTAGGGAGGACTTTGAGTGAACACCATTTAGTAAGTTGTCTCTAAAAAGACTAAGACTTAGTAGTATTCAAGGAATAGGAGAAGAACAGTTTTGCACGGAATAGAAAGCGGAGTGATTTTCGTTCTGGAGAATGGTTTGAGGATGAAGTGAGCTTTTTTGATAGCCTTAGCATCGACGTGGTCCATGTGACCATTTAACGTGACAGAGGGATCAATGACAATGCCTAGGTATAAATGTTAGGCCTTAGGTTGATGTTTTAGTTGTGGCATGGGTTGCAGTCCTCAAGCATTATGGCAACACATTTACTACGATTCAGTTTTAGAGCATTGTGACAGCCCTGACCTCAATGGCACTATGTCCTTTTGCTTGGTGGTTTTTAGGAAAGAGGCGAAAGCTGTTTAACGTCATCTACATTGCTTTTGTATTAAGAAATATGAACTGAAAATATCAGACAGGATTCCAGACGTAATAGTCCTTCACTTACTGATGAAGCCTCTGAATCAAACCGTTTTGCAACGATTGAAAAGATATGAGCTGATCCAAGCAACAAAAGATTTTGGTAAGTTGTGGAGCATAAGTTTTTCACTAATTTTAATAAATGAGAGTGACTCAAAGGCTTTGTGAAAGTCAAAAAAGGAAGTCAGAAAGTACACTAGCATCAGTTAAAGAAGTGGGATGATTATATGTATTGAGGAGGTTGTTAGAACCAGCTGCCCTTGTGCGTCAATTGGGCGATAAGTCTGTCCTCCTGTCCGGTGTTTTTCAATTTTTGCAGGAGGTACAGATGTATGACAAGATTTAGATTAGGGGTTTGAATAATATCTCTGTAATGTGTGGTGCAGTGGCAACCCGGACCACTGCACTGTGACTGAGGTTGGCGCTAATGACCAAGCTGTCGACGCGCCATTAAGCCTCATCTCCCCCCCCCCCCCCTTGGTAAAACCGTTAGGCTGTGGTCAAGATTCAGCTTGCAGCAGGTAGTCATGAGTGAAGTGTAAAAAAAGTGTTCAAGAATTATTGCAACAGGGTAGAGCAGAACGATAGATCTAAAGCCATTTACATCATGGTCAGTTACCCTTGGGGCCTGGATTGATGTGAGCACATTTACAGTGTGTATGAAAAGGCCAGAAAGATATTGAACAGTGATAGACAAAGAAAAGGTTTCAATGGCCAGATAAGTAGTACGGCTTTTGAAAAAGATAGCTGGAAAGTTGTCTTAAACGGCAAAACTGTCTTCTTTCAGTGCAAGAAATCCACACTGTACATCTGTGAACTTAAGTCAGGGGTACTGGGGAGAGGTTTGGAAGAGATTCGCTGAATTTAGTTGGTTTGAGTGTTGAAACAAAAAAAAATTATGGACATCAGCTTCATTACCAAGTTCATTTAGGAGAACTGACCTACCGGAAGACCTTAGATATGTGTTGGGGAGTATTTTCTGTTGTAATAAAAAGAAGCTTTGGCTGAGTTTTAGTTTCAAAGTTCAGACTTTCTTCATAATCTTAGCGAGCTGAGCAAGATGTTTGAACAACCTTGTTCATAGCGGTTTTGAATGCTACATAATTCCAGGGGTTGGGAATCTTCACTGTTTGGAAAAAAGATATTTTCTCCTCAATAGAGTTTGCTATCAGCAGACGAGGTCGAGGGAAGGTTTAGTCATCTTCTTGCTTGGTTTCAGGGATGAACGTAAAATGACTGTTTACAAAAAATCTTTAAGATGGTCCAATAGTAGGAGGGGATAGTCAGCTTTGAGAAAATTTGGGCATAGCTGATTCATTTGCTTGGTAGAGTAGATAATCTCTTCTTCAAAAGAGACGACATCGTGGTCACTATGACTAACAGATGCTAAGCACTGATGGTAGCGTACATTGGTGGCTCTGATAACCAATGACTATAAGTCCTCTACATAACATTCATAAAGTGGAAAATTCCTTTTAAATTAATTTTCTGTGCCCAAATTTTGGTGAACATGTAGAAACACTTCAATACAAAAGGTATGCTTGCTGTTTAAAAATAATGCTAATAATTGTTACAGAATACAATCGAATTTCTGTAATATCTTGTGCAGATTATTACTTTTTTCCTAACCTTTTGATTGATTGCAATATTATACTTTCTAAATTGTTAGGTATGTGGAATGTTTTGTTTCATACAAATGTTGTGTATTTATATTTTGGCACAGGGAAGATTTGCATGGGAGGTTTTTTAAGGTGGCTATTGTCCTAGGGGTTTTTGTGTGGTGGTAATGGTGGAGGCAATCATCTGTGGGAATTTTGTCTAGGGAGATACTTCTAGAATTATGACATACATATCGCCAGATATACGCACAAAACTAAGTTATCGAAATTTTAACTTTTTATCAATAGTGGGCGTGTGCATCAGCTATTAACTTAACTCAGCTAGCTGCAACAATTGATGATCCTTTAGGCAGTCAAGTGTGTTTAAATCTTATTACTCCAGCTATTCGAGAACTAACCTTGTGAGAGGTTGGAGATAACAACCTATTTTATAACCACGAATTTAAGCAGTGCTTGTAGACACATTTGCAAATTGCAAAGCTTGGAACAAATGAGTTTTTCGGACGGTTATTTTCTGACAAAATGTGCTCTGCATACCTTGTGTGATGAAACCGCTGATAATCAATCAACTCCTTTACAAATTTGCAGTATGTTCTTAAGTTATTTCCACCCACAATCAAACAATGAGTGAGTTGTACAAGTAACGATATGAACCACACAAATTCCACACAGAATCAAAAAATAGTGGCTTTCAGAATTCAGGTGAACCACGCAAAGAGAAAATGAAATATTTGCATCTTTTTATACTAGATGAGATGCTAGTTTTAAACACTTAGATGATTTCGTGCTCCGTTAAGGCTAAGATTTATATTTTAAAACAAAACATTACGCTTAAACTTGGACCCTACATAGTTCAGAGATTACGAGACGATAGTCACATTTTTTAATCGCTGCGTTGCATTAGAGTTATTCTGTGACTGTTCTTTACACATGAACTCTTATTGTTCTGTGTGACTTTTTATTGGGGGTATTTCTGAATGCCAGGGTACTAGTTCCAAAATCAAATTCGGCAGTGCCCTCCTCAATACATGTGCTCCAGTATGGGAATTTTCAAATCAATAGGAAAAAGTAAGCTCATCTTTCACTATAGTAATAATCATGACAGTACGGAATGCACCACACCAACATGCGAGGAGAAGTAAAAAAACACACAAAAAAACAGAGTTCAAATCTTGTTGCGTTTGAATGGTCTACAGAATAACAATCAGTGTCAAAATTTCAGTCATCATACATAACTGTTTGTCAGCAACTCTCAGTCAAAAAATGGAGCACCTCAACAACGAATTGCAAATATTCGCGATTCTGTTCCTAAACAAAGACAACACGTCGTGTCCTGTAACACCTGTTTTAAAACTGGGCACTCCAGTAATAAGTGTTGGAAAGCTTATCCTCATGTATGAACTGCTTGGGTTGAATGCATGTGTATAATTCCGATTGTTAAAAATCACTTCAGCCACCTCTTGTGTAAATCTTAAACCACTGGAGTTCCCAAAAGACTAGCTTGCCCTTCAATTATGGTTGAGAAAGATACTTCCAAAAAAAACGTCAAAATGGATATGGTCCCGAATTTAAATCTGATGACCCTAAATAAATTCCAAGAGGTTCTAAAAAAGCCACCATGCAGGCACAAAGTGGTCATCGTAGCTGAGCTGTGAGAGAGCTCAGCCTGGTTGCTGGAGGTTTGCGGATCTGGTCGAACGCCTGGAAAGGGGACCTTGGGAAAGTCCCCACCAGGAATGCCGGCCAGAGTAGCGTGAGAGGCTACCATGCTCCTTCAGCGGCTATGGGATGTATTCTGGCAAATTCTGGACAATCTTTCGGCCCCGACGATGATCGGAGGTTTCCCGGGTAGAATCCCTGGGCTTGCACCTCCCTTTACCAGATTTCTTCTTCTCTAAAAAAAATCTGGTAATGTTCAAAATTGAGCCGGTTCAGCCATACAAGCATTAATTGCTTCGACTGACATAGGGTTCGTCAAAATTATAAAAAAAAAAAATTATATCATCTGGATTTACCCATTGTAGCCAGGGGTCCTGCAGAGCCACATTGTACCCCTTGTCCAACTTAAAATTTATACTTTTATTCATCCTTTAATTTTGTTAAAATATGCTACTCAACCTATAGTTTTTGATTAGATTTAATAAAAATTTGGAATAATTTTGAATTACAAATGACTATACGCTACTGGGTGTGAAACGAAGGCTTTTTACACCTTAAGGTGGAACCCACATAGAGATCTATGGCTTTCTGTCAGTGTAACTATTGCTAATGAAGAATTTATACATGTTTGGAGAAAATTCATTAGAAAGTCGGCAGTATATGAATGTGAAATACAAAACAAGATGAGGAAATATTTCGCCGCAGTACATCTAACACACATGCATTTTTGACGAAAACTGGTCTATTTAAATATTGTCCAACAATGCACATCAACACTCGCAGTGCTCCATCAATTACGACATTTTTCAACCCCCAAGTTGGTTAGGACTTGAGAATATTTGAGAAAAGGATGGTCTCATCTACATAATGATCGACTCTGTTACTCTGAAGAAAATAATTCAGCATAATAGCAAAATATCATCATCTCAGATTTTGTTTGGATATTGATTTGTGTGTATTGGCATGTAGCAAAGGAGGAGGAAAATGGGAAAACTGCTTCTTTATGCACCCATGGTAGACAAAAATTTAATTGTTTTTCGGTAGACAATTGTTGCTATCAGGTGTTAGGTGAGGGGTAGGCATTAGGGTAGGGGTAGGGGGGTAGGGGGGGTATGGGGGAACAAGTTATACTTCTCTGGATGAGTGACAATAAAATCACTAAACACTTGCCTAATGGGAACTGCTGGAACCAGCAAGGTCATTAGCATAGGCTGGAATCAAGGCTGATACAGCTTTGAATAGAGCTATAGTTACAGTGAATTAGGACGTGAACTCTTTACGAAACACATACAAGGATATATTAAATACCCATCCGACTGCAGTTTTCGATTCAGCAGGCCCACGATTCTTCTCGAGACTTTGCGCCACTTGGCTGTTAAGATTAAAGTAAAACTTTCGTAGGCCCTTAGAATCTATCCTGGCTGACTGTGGGTAAACGTAATCTTTCTTCATAACTTAAGATGGTTGAATTTGATGAATGGGTTAGCTCAGACTTTTAACATAATATTGCTTCCCCAAAAAATATTTGCATATTGCTATGAGTGAAAGTAGCATCACTCCTACCACAGAGTGTAGCAAGATGCAATGTACATCTGAAGCTACAGTCTGTAGCAAAGCTGAGTAGCTTTGGCTCACTTGTGTCCTGTGTAGACTGGACCATGAAAATATTAAAGGTCGCGTCATTCTTTCCACTCACAGTGGAAGCCCTCAGGAAGTCTAGCATGGTAAGATCGTCTTGATTGTTCATTCATGCATATGCTCGACTTCCATTCAGACTCCACTTGAGGTGATACGTATCAATCAGTCTTAACATGGGAATATTGGTACAGAAAAACTAAGATTCGGTCCTGAATTCATGTTATTTTCTCTTTCTTTCAGTCAAGGCAGAAAACGTTTACAAATGTGAATGCTTATGTGGTGACTCAATAACCCAGGACTCTGAGACTAAGCCAAGCAGTTTAAAACGAGCATTGCTCCAATCTCAAAACAATGAAGCCATGACAACGGAACAATCCCAAGGAGGTGAAGAATGGGTAAAACCAATTTTGAAATTGAATTTTAGTACCATTTCTAATTGAATTGTGACCATATCTAAGAGTTCAGACTACCCTTCTAGAATATATTCAGAGGCATACATAAAATTATGTGTTTCACCGACTATTATTAGAACATTTTCATTAGCCAATCATGCTAGGTTACTTCATTTATGTAAAAAAAAATAATCCTTGTCGGTTAGGCTAGTCCTGCTGTTTAGAGGTCTGTTGTTCAGAGGTCAGACAAAAAACCAGCCCTGGCATTCCGGGTTCTGGATTAGGTTGGTCAGATGCTTCTCAAATCTAATCAAAACCCAAACAAACTGGCAAAAATATAACTAATGGTAACCCCTGAGTAAAATTAACAATATGTGTTGTGTGTGATAATACTGAACGTTACAGTATTGTGTTAAAACTACCTTCAGCAGAAAGTTTTGCCCAAAAATTGCAAACAAATGTCACGCTCTACAGATTTTAAAGAATTTGAAAGAGTTTTAGTCTAAACCAAAAGAATGGGCAAAATCAAGTCCAAATTCTGTCAATTATCTGGGAATGATTATAAAACACTTAAATATCAGTAACCCTAAAACACAAACCGTGTATGTTGTTCCAAGTAAAGGTATGACAAGACAGCAGTCAATAAAACTCATTCAGGTCAATAAAGTTCACTGCATACAAATTATGTTGGATCTTGTAATCAAACGTTGATTATTTAACATTAATTGACCATTAAAAAAAGGTCAATTATGCTAAGCCTGGCTGTCGGGAGTTAAGCTAATGCGGTAATTTTAGGGAATATACTAATTCAAATACTTACGCATACTATTGTGACCATTGCAAATTCAGTCTTCAACCAGGAAGTTCAGGAACTAGGAACACTGTGTATCAAGCATCAGCCTTACATTACCTCAGCCAGCTGCAATAATCGCTGCCCCTTAAGCTAGTCAAGTGTGTTTAAATCCCGTTACTCCATACCCTCCAGACCTCACCTTAAAAAAACGATGGAGCTACTAACCTATTCTGTACTCATGAATTTAACCAGTGCGTGCAGTCTCATTCGCAATATCCAACACGTGAAACAAATGAGAAATATTTCGAACAGTGATTTTCTGCCAAAATGAGCCACGCACACCTTGTGTGATGAAACCTCTCATTGATTAGTAAATCAGCCAATTAACACCTTTGACAATTTTTCAGCAAGTTTTTAAATTATTTCCACCAAGAATATAAAAAATGAGTGACTTTTAAAAGTACTCATACGAACCACACAAATTCCACCCAGAATCAGAAATTACTGGAACCACACAAACAGAAGATGAAACATTTGAAGCTTCT
>JAHWFP010088941.1:0-17855 GCA_023313725.1 Lithobius niger
CCCCCGATCAACCTGTTGCGAACTCACTGTCGGCAAACCGACAACAGTCACTAAGTCACTTCGGTCTCATTTACACGACCGTCAAAATGAGTACGGGCAATCTTGGTACGGGTAGAAAACCAAGAATACGTATTAAGTTGGAGTGCACTGCATGTAGTTTTGACAACGATTACCGTAACAAGCATGAAAAGCGCGGCGAAACGGTCCAAGTCAGACAAACTGATGCACTGTCAAACCCCTTCGAGTTAGATGGAGCAGAAAAAAAGGTGAATTAGTCAAAAATTTTTTCAACCTTAAACCGTTGGATACAAGTTATAATTGCCAACCGAGCAATTAGGTATTGGATATAAAAAAAAATACGAGGCTAACACTAACAGCTACCCTAGAATAAAAAAAACTTTTGACCACCAAAAAATCCATAAAACATTTGCCGACTCTAGCTAAAAAAATATTTGACCGTTTTAAGAATATTTGTTGAATACTGCAAAATAAGGTTTCTATAATTTGCTCGCGTCGCATAAGGAGAACTATCTCAACGATAGGCTTGGTTAAAATACCGAATTTACATTCATAGCTCTGCATTGCTGCTAAAAGAAGCAGCTTTCATGGAATGCCGACTTACAGGAAATTATTCTTGAGTTATATCGTGATATTCAAAAACAGTAAAATTTCTTCTCTGCGTGCTGTTAAGTTGAAAATGGTCGTAATAATATAAAGGTTGGAATGAACAAAAAAGACTGATTGGTACTAGACTACAGAAAAAAAACAAGGTCCTATCACTACCTTTTCATACTTAAAAAACTAGCAGTAGGTCATATATTATGCAGGATCCAGCGGTCTTCTAAAGACACCGTTAGGGCCAACCCCCCCCCTCCCCTACACACACAAGAGAAAGAAACAGCTAAAAAAAATTTGCAGAAATAGAAGAAAAAAAGTAATTCACTAAAAGAACTAGCCGAAACACATAGAAAAAGCATTGTATTTAGTAGGTAACTTCTTTAATGAAACGAACGTGTGATCGTGTGTTACCTTTTATTGATAAAGGCACCTGCAAGGTGCTTCCTGCCGTCCAAAAATCAGTCCCTCGTTAGTTTAATATTCCTTCATATCACTCCACTTTGCATTTGTGTGTACCTTTCGACTACGCGAACTGGTCAAAGATTTTCTACAGAATGTAGTTTCCTTCAAAGTATTGTTACAGCCAAGCAGGGCTGCGTCGGGCAGATGATCGGGTGCGGTTAACGCTCGCTAAAACCATTTGGAGCACCTGCCATTTTTCCTATGACCTTCGTGAAACTTTACTAGGGCCGAAAATAAGGGATAGTGTAAGTTTATGTGTGTGTTGGGTGGGTGGGTGAGGGTGGGAGGAGTGGTACCCCTGTTCAAAAGTGTACGCGGCTGTAGGAAAAAATAATTATCTTTGAATTTTTGGTAAATCGGCCCCCTCTCAGGCCAACATTCTGTATTCGCCCTTAGTCAGGGCATGGAAATTAGTTTTTTTATTTTTAAAAAAAGCGTTTTTCCTCCAGTTCATATATTTTCTTTCACTTTTATGGAGCCTAGAAATGTCTAAAACATATTGTTTGAAGCCAAGAAAGGTCTTTGAATATCTAAAAATCCGTCAGCTTCCGGGGCTTCGCCCCGGACCCCACTGGGGGAGGTCACAGCGCTCCCCCAGACCCCTAGCTGGAGTGGGTAAGTTGGTAAATTTAAGCAAATTTTGAAAGAAAAGTCGGTAAATTTTGTCTCTCTGCCCCCCCAACAAAATGCCCTTCGCTACGCCCCTGTTTGAGAGAGTAAGAAATCCAGTCAGGGCAGGGGCTAACTCAGTGATGCGAACTGGGTAACATCCAATCATTGTAGCGGCCTGAGATAATGTCCAGAATAGGCCATATTAGACCCAATTGTCGCAGAAGGAGCGTGGTAGTCTCCTGCACAAGCCAGGCTGGTACAATATGGCAGGGACCTTTCCAGGTTTCTCTCTCCAGATCGGCTGCTTCAGGCAACTAGGCTGAGCTCTTCCACCGGTCATGCATGATGAAAGCCATTAGCCCAAAGTTTTGGAGGAAAGCTTACTCGGGCTGATGAAGTAGAAGGTTTTTCTGAAGACACCAAGAAACCACAAACCGGTGTCAATACCAAACCAAAGAAAAAGAAAACCAAAGAAACGATTCTCATTCCCTGAAACGGGAGACGAGAAACCACTTCATTGGCTAACTAGATGCCGATTGAAGTCAAGCACGATCGCCTGCATCAATTGCAACATGGCGCTATTCCTCCACTGACAGGAACCGGAACCACCAATAAAGTACCCACGCCCCAACAACAAAAGACATTCGCCCTTGCATTGCCAAAAGCATTCACATTTACATTCACATTCGCACCCCAAGAAGCATTCACATTCACTTTTGCATTTACATTCGCATTCGCATTTGCATTTCGGATTTTCACTCGCATGCCAACCAACATCCTGACATGCCACTATCCCTCCGCGAACAGGAACCGGAACAACCCCGAATGTGAACATGCACCACAGGCATTCGCATTCGCATTCGCAAATGGACCCCCATTCACATTCACACCAACACTCGCATGCCAACCAACAATCTGGCATGCTAAAATCCCACCATGGACAGGAACCGGAACGACCCAGAATGCGAACATGCCCCCAAGGGCATTCAGACTCGCACTCGCATTTCACACCCGCATTCGATTTCGCACCGCACTAGTATGCCAACCAGCATTCAAACTCACAGTCGCAGCCACATTCACATTCGCATTCCCGATTGCATTCGCATTTGCACTCGCACCAACGTCCTACCGTTTCTCAACCCACTTGAACAAAGCCCTCCCCTCCAAAAAAAAGGGAGGGGGTGGGAGAAGAGGGGCTTCAAAGCCAACGGGGCTCTAGTCAATGATTTGAGTGAATCTCTTCAAACAACTTGCCTCATTTTGTCTCTATGACATTATCATCATGACAACCACAAACCAAGATGGCAACAGAACGCATGGCATTCGCTTCAAGCCCACGGTTAAACCCAAACTCGAGACCCCCAACTCACAACTCATCGAAGTTCTCCAAGCTCACCAAAACCAAGACCACCCTGCCCCACCCTCCCTCCTGCCACCCTTGTAACGGAAAGGCACGACGCCGGGAAAATGGGTCCGAAACAACCGGAACCAAGTAAAGATTACAGAAAACATAGCAAACAATGCAAGCAAAACTGAAGCAAGCACAAGCAAAGCAAAGCAAGCAAAAGCAAAACAACGCAAGCAAAGCAAAACAAAGCAAGCAAACAAGAAAGCAAAGCACAACAAATCAAACAAAGCTAAAACAAAAAAAAAAACAAAAGAAAAACAGTAAAACACCCCACCAACGGCCGCCCCTGTTCAAAAGGTTCTTCATCTCCACAGAACCAACCATCTCCTCTCCAACCCTCCTCCGATGGCGGGAATCCAGTTGCTAAGCAACACACCTGACTCACCCACTGCCTCAAGCACCAAGCGGTCGTGATCAACCACCTCCCCTTACCGCCCCTTTTGGCAACAATCACCGGTAGACTGACGCTGTCAACGGAATGGAGAATCATCAAAGTGAAAATTTTATCGTCCGATGAAAGCACCGACACTAATCACAATCGACAGAATCCACAAAATGAAGAATCGCAACAACTTCAGAAACGAAAACCCGTAATTCTTGACCCGGGAACCTGCAGCTGCCCTGGACTGAAAACCCTGGGAAGACTGGACGCCTACACCGTGTGCCAAAACCACCGCAAGTGTGAATATTATAACAAGCCGTGCCCCACTTGTATCCTTCATTCCTCCAAAACCTGGAAAAAACTACGCCTACAAAACTGTCAAAACGGCGCAGCCTCCAGGCAAAAACAAGACGTTCCCTACTCAAGGCAACCAAAGGGAAAACACCACCTCCACCAGTGAAGAAGGTGCGCCAAATCAAACCGGTAAATGTGCCAGTGATCCCGACCACAACACCGAATAGCTCACCCCTGAAACGGGGAGCCCCAACACCCTACAAAATTTTTCCGAATTCAACTGTGACATCCTCATCGGAATATGAATCACTGGCGCCAACGAAAAAGAGGTTCACACCAACCAACAAGAGTGCACCACAACAATTTCAACCACCGAATAAACCCTCAAGCCAGGAAAAAAAGTGACTTTGTTCTTCCACCCAACATTTCAACAAACAAACAACGGGAGAAGACAACAACGGACACAACCGACACGAAAACTCACATTCACAACGGTTGAGTGAGCAACTAAATATCTCAACAACTGATTCCGAAGCCGACCCACCAATCAAAGACGATGGAAACAACAGCCCAACTCACCAACCGAGGCATCCGGTCTGGATAAGACGACCTTTACCAAATCCACCGGATTCACCATCAAACTCATGTCCCGCCTCACCAACCACGTCATTAGTAGACGTTGACGAACAACGGGATCTCCCAAGCGACGCACTTTTTTACCATGAGGCAAATGAAACCGAACCGACTTTTAACCAGGCCGATCTTCTCCGAAGCCTCAATCTACCCCCTGAGACCCAACAAACCCTCCTGGAAAACTTTGTTCACTTCAACAATGAGTTTGCAAAAACTTTTCGAAAACTTCTTCTAGAAACAACCACAACGAACCTAACAAAAGCCCTACAATCCAAACTCCCCAATCAAGAAACTGGGGTAGCTTGGTCCCTAGAAGAAATCGACATGACAAAAGGGTCACGTCCGGACTATAAAGCACAACTCAAATATGAACATCCAAGACTCCGACAACCGGACCCGAGAATCAGGAAACCAACTTACGATCTGTTGAAACCTACACCAGGTCTTATACCACCTATCATTCCCTTTGAGACCCTTCCCCTGGACATCCCATCGGAAACCAGCCTTCTCGGCACCACCATGGACGCTGAATTCACAGCAGCATGGAACACAATGGCCTCAGCCTGCCCCCCCCCCCGAACATTTTTATGGTTTTTTCGGTATGGCAATATGACAATTGCCACGCACATCAACCAAACCAAGGAGGCCTTTGCCCCTACACCAACAACAGCACTCTGAACCTTCCATGTGACTCTTGTCGACTCAAGGCAAAATATCAGGCCTACGGTTTTCACCAAAGGTAAAAAAATAAAAAATAAAAATAAATCCATCACCATGCAGGGACCGCCAGGTAGGCAACCATTGCCAAAACCAAAAACGCTACCCCCCAGTTTTGAAACTCCGGACAACGCTTCCTCGCCTGGCATTGAACTTTAACAATGGACAACCTTGCTTCAAACATCAGCCTGAAATCAAGACAAAACATCTGTGAACCCACTCTTTACGGAAATCAATCAACAATCACCTCCCCCCCCCCCCCCCCCACAAAAAAAAAACATTCTTAACGGATCTCAAATCAAGAAAAGATGCAACAAGATATCATCAACTGAAGTTAAATCTGGGGACCAAACAAGACACAACATTGGCCAAAAACAGAAGGTGAAAAAAAACAAAAACTTTTAACATTTCTTTCTTTTCTTGTGGTCCTAACAACAGTTCCCAGAAAGCAATTGTACTCCAAACGGAGATAACAAAGCAAACCGAGGGACCCCAGCTCACAACCCAAGGGAACCCGCCCAGAAGGTGCCCGCCACCGAACTCTGACGAGGTCTATGTGTGAATGCAAAAATTAACAGGTTATCGTATTTTCCAGCAATAGAAAGTTAATTTTGCCTGCCCCCAGCCAGGCCGGCTAAAAATTGTTTCTATTGCTAGGAAAATACATAATCAAACCCACCCTACCTCCCCTCTTGAGTCACCTTCTGACAAACCAAGAGAGAACAATAGATGCAGCCGCTCTTGAGTGAGCTGTATTTATAAGGAGGCCCACGCAAGCGCGGTGAGGGTTGTTGAGCTGGGCGGATCAACGCAGAAGAAAATGTCAAGGTAAGAAAGCATCAAGCGGAGCATAGATGCAAAAAATAATAGGTTATGTATTTTCCTAGCAATAGAAACAATTTTTTTGCCGGCCTGGTTGGGAGCCAGCAAAATTAACTTTTTTGTTTTCAACTGTATATACAGTAACGCTTGGATAATGTACGATGAAGAATTGAAAAAGAAAATTGTACATATGACAAATATTACTTCTACCTGAGAAATATTGCCTAACATAATCACGACTGATTTTATTATAGGTGGCGAATTTGCAAGATGGTAGAGAGCAGCAACGTTATATATATACAGGCTTGGCTACGAGGCTACCAACTGGGGAGATACCTACAAGGGGCACAATGGATGTAAAAACAACTGCTGCGAGAGCCTAAAAAACGTTGTTTTGTCAAATACCGTATACTGGGAAACTTATCTTAAGGTTGTAAATCGGAAAATAAAATTTTCCATTTGCAGAAAATTGCAGCAATTGCCAACAAATCGGGAAAAAATCGAGGGTTTTAGGCCTAAGAAATCCGTATCAAAACATTGGCTTCAGTAAGTTTGCCTCCATGTTTATCCAGTGCCCCTTGCAGGTTTCCCAATTCCTGGCTTCCGCATAGAGTTATATACCGTGAGTCCCAAAAGTAAGAGTCACCCCACTAACGTTTGCCACAATTGTCGTAGATGAGGAAACCTTGTAGTTGGTACGTTCTCGAAGGAATCAACCCATTTATGAGGTAAGGCAGGTGCCCCCCCCCCATAGATATGCCCCTGGTGGACCCAACTTTGAATGGGAATGGGGAGGGGGGGGGTTTGAAGTTACTGGGGTGACCCCTGACTTTTGGAACACCCGGTATAATAATATAGCATTATTGTTGCTGGTCTATACATAGCGATGTATTGATCGAGATTATTTAAAAAAGTTTTAATGCTTGTTGCTACGGCGCTCTGGTTGGGAAGAGAGTTCCAGTATGAAACCAATCGGTAGAAAAAGTAGCTTTTGGTTCTCGATCTCGGGCCACAATGCCAGCTGACCGGCTCATGTGCCAGAGGTCACGGGTTCGAGTTCGACCTCAGACATCCCTGGCATTTTCGGGAAGGGAAGGGCCCTGTGATATCTTGTGCTCATGTCGATTGTGGCATGTAAAAGAACCTAGGAATTTCTGATAGGATTTATCTAGCAAAATTGTCCCTCTCTTCTTCTGGAGCCATGGCTTCGGCTGGGAACGCGTCAAAAGCTAAAGCTATTCGGCAAGTTATAGGAAAGTGCTCAGTGTTTGGAATGCATGTTGGTTGGAATTTATTCGTCGGTGGTCTTCGAACAGTAACAGAAGCTTATGATGCGTGCAATTCTAAATGTCGTTTTACAGTAGCATTCAAGACTTTAAATATAGTTCCAGTTTAATTTCTGATACATTTCTTTGAATGTCTGAATAATTGTCTGGTTAGTAATTTCGCCAAACAAATACGGTGCGGGATGGATGTGGAATGGATGTGAAAATTATGGCGTCACCAACTAAACCAAAAATTTGCCACCGCTCATGATTGTAAAGCATAAGCGCCGGTGCACACGTGCGTTTTTTAAACGCTGCGGCGACGCTGCGGCGCCGCTGCGGTGACGCAGCCAATCAATGCACACGTGCGTTTTATTAACGCGCGTTGACGCTGCGGTGCCGCTTCGGTGACGTATGTGCGCGTTCGGTTCCCTGACCTCGTGTACAAAAAATTATAGTTTGAAACCAATGAGACGATGTTGCTTTTTTCGCCTACCTCGTGAACAAAAAATATCTTTTAAAACCAATGCGACGAATTTTGGTACATTGATGAACTAATTTAAGACGTACCAGGGGAAAATGTTATACATCCTTTGCAGATAAAATAAAAAATTCGGAAAGGTTCTTTAATTACTTCCCAATGGGTCTTCAATCATTTCTGCAGCAACATTTCATATTTCAGGATAGTTCTTTACTCCCCCAATAAACAATTCCATGTCTATTTCTTCGAAATTGGACGCCATTTTCGGTAACGCTTTTGCGGTAAACGGCGGAAGTGTGCACCGCTCAAGTCATCAAGGTACTCAGAAACGCAATTGCGTTTTTTTAACGCTGCGGTACCGCTGCGTTGACGGGGGGAATTGCGGTGCAAAACGACCGCACGAGCGGCGGGTGGGCAGCGAGCGGTAACGCAACGTCGACGCAGGTACGTGTGCAGTATCTAACAGATGGCACGTAAACCAAACCGCAAATGCGGTACCGCAGCGGCGACCGCACGTGTGCACCGGCGCTAATCACGACTGACGATGAACATGAGTGAGATAGATTGGTATAAATCAAACCTATCTCAATGATGCTTTTCATAAATCGGTGAATGCCGTCTGAGATAAAAGCTGCGTCAAGCTATCCTTGAAATTGATTGCGTGGTATTTGGTACTTCAGCAATTTCAGATAATTTGCAGTATCCATATACTCCATAATATGCTAGCTAGTTGTGTGCTCACGGACTTTGTTTGGAGAGGCGGGGTAAAAAAAAATTGACCTTCAAAATGTGATGCGAGATTTCAGCGGCGGATTCTAGGGAGGCGAAAGGAAGGCATGTCTTAGGTCCCCCGGACAGGCTTGTTGACCCAGGGGGGGGTGTCATTTTTTTCCGGCCCTCGGGACTTTTGGCCCGAAGTGGGGGCCCCGTCCAGTCCCTAGTCCCGGAAAGGGGAAGAAAAGTGGTTGGCGGGCGGTCCTTGGCCGAAAATTTTGTTCCGGGCCTCACCATTTCTTTCTACGACCCTGCCTCCGCGGAGCCCCATAAAACAGCCAATTTTCAGCAATTTTTTTGTTTGAAACCTAATAAAAAATGTTTCTAAATTTCTTCAATTGACCAATTTTATTACCATTTTCGCCTGTGCTACTGGCTCAGTTCCCGCTTCAGTTGATATAAATGACTTTTGGAGGAAGGGGAACAATTGCCCTTTCGCCACCCGTTTCCCCCTCCCCTAAATGTTCGCCTCCGTTTGGAAGTTACGGATTCAATCCTTCCCTCAGCCCACCGCTTTGTGCTTTTGGGAAGTAAAGGGTACCGACATGAGCTCGAACTCACGTCAATTGCGGCATGTAAAATAGCGTAGGTATTTCCTAGCGAAATTGTCCCTCTCCACCCCGATATAACCTTAGCAGTTGAAAAGAACGTTAATTCCATTATTTACCATTTAAAAAAAAATTGCTTTCTGTTTTATTTGTGCTTTCGTGTTTTCTTTACAGCGGTTTGGCGACATTAGTTCAAACGTATAAATGTTGCCAACACATTCATTTTCTTGTTTTTTCTTTCGTGAGAGATCATTTTGCGACATTCACTCTAACCTGTGTAAATGTTGCAAACGTCTCAATGGGTTGCCCGACATACCGGAAGGATTTATGTACCTTTAAGTAAATTTATAAGTTTTGAATGTGTGTATTGAGTGTTCTTTTACAGCTTTTTTACGTTGGTTTCGTCTTTTTTTTTGTGTGCTTTCGGCTATTTTCATTTTGCTTTCGTCCATTGTTGTAGTTTAGTTTAGTTTAGTTTAGTTTATTGAGCTTACGCGGTCCTGTACACCATGCGCTCAAGCCTAACCTACTTAATTGCTACTTACTTACTAACACAAGAAAATCAAAGGAAATACAAAGAAGCAAGAAAACATAGAAACCAGCACAAAGCAATGTGCCAGGGAAGCACCCAGTCACTTATACGGTGCGCAGGCTACAATAGTGATTTGATTTGATTTCCACTGCGTACAAAATTTCGGGATTAACAAGAGGAGCAAGCAACAAAACCGCAAAACAACATCGAAGCTCGTCATCGCCTACATAGTAAAGCGGCCCGTGGCCCTGCTGAAGGCCAGTGCTCTACGGTAGCATACCCTTCCCTTCTGTACATGCGGGGGAACCCCCAGGATCACGGCCAGGGGATTATCCCCCAGTTCAAGGTTAAAGTCCCGCTGTGCCTCCCAGAGAGGGCAATCACGCAGGAAGTGCAACACCGTCTCATCAGACGTACCACATTTACACACCGGAGAATGAGCCCACCCTAACCGAAAGAGGTGGGCACGTAGCTGAACATGCCCAGTGCGCAGCCTGGAAAGCAGACCTGCGCCATCCCTAGTCATCCCATCGAGAGCCTTAGGCTGTGAGACAGTTGGGTGTATCCTAAATAAAGTGCGACCAGTCAATCCCACAGACCATCGCTCCTGCCAGACCCTGCCGACCTGACATAAGCCGGTCGGAGGTCCCTGGGTCCAACCGCAAAAGACAAAACTGGGGCAACCTGGCGAGAACCGCTCTTGGCCAATTCGTCGGCCAGCTCATTCCCGAACTCACCACAGTGAGCACGGGTCCACACAATCCTGACGTCAACACCCATCTGACATGCCAAAAAAAGTTTCCACCCAATTTCAAAGACTAGAGGGTGGGACACATCCAAGGAGGTAAAACATTTCCTGAGGAAGCCCATCCCCGCGAGCGAGTCCGTAACTACGCAGAAAGCCTGTGCATGCAAATCCATACCAACCTCCAAAGCCACCGCAATTGCCACCAGTTCACCCACGAAGGCCGAGGGCACCGACTCCAGACAATAGCTGTATTCAAGGTGACAGCTAGGTACACAAACACCAACACCTCCCCCCTCTCTCTCTGCCAAGAAGGACGCGTCACAGAATATTCGAACACCGAGGAAACCCTCACTGTGGTCACAATGGATAGATTGGAGGGCATCACCACACCACACCCAGGGGGGTGGAGGGGAAGCAAAGAGAACCCTCGGGAAACGGGCCAGCTCCGGGGCAGCCAGCAGAGATGCTCCCAACCCCGGGGCACCCAGAAGATCCCGAGCCCTCTGTGACAGTGACATATAGTCCAAGATAATGCGGGCCAGGGGGTCTGCCCATCCTCTTGCAACCGCTCGCTGACAAATTCTACCCAGAAGCTCCTTGGCCCTAATGTCAATGGGTAAATCACCAGATTCCACTAGCAGCGCCAGCACTGGGGTCGAAGGCAAGCAGCCGGACACGACCCTCAAGCATGCATTCAGAGCAACTTGTATACCTCTCATGGCACTGCGCGAAGTCACCAAGACTGGGGCATGAAAGTCCGCACTTGACCTTATGTACGCCTTGTAAAAAGTTAGCAGTGTGGCACGTTTCGCTATCGACCTGTTACAAGTGAGCAGTTTCAAAATATTGAGCCTGGACGACAAGGTGTCCTTGACAGCCGCAACATCATGCGACCAGTCAAGGCGCGGGTCCAACCAAAAACCGAGATATCTCACCTTACTCTTTGCCTCAACGCGTACTCCGTCAACAGAGATGGAACCTGCGAGCAATGGCCCCCGGTTAAAAATCATGAGTTCCGTCTTAGCACTGGAGAGCACAAGTCCCCTAGCCGCTAGGAGCCGAGAACACCGGGCGACAGCTGCTTCCAAAATCTCAAGGAGAGAAGGCAGGTCCCTTCCCGTCAGCCAGACGGCGACGTCGTCCGCATAAGCGACGACACTGACAGTGGAGCTCAGCTCAACCAAGACAGTGTTTATTGCCACCGCAAACAGAGCCGGGCTGAGACAGCTCCCCTGCGGCAGGCCTCTGTCAGTCGACAGCACACCGGACCAGGAGCCATCCACCCTAGTCGCAAACTGCCGTCTGCCGAGAAGAGCCATCAAAGCAGCTCGAAGCTTCCCACAAACTCCTAACCCCTGCAACGAATGGTCAAGCCATGCCACGTCAACCATATCATATGCTGCTTTGATATCCAAGAAAACCACGACTGAAATGCAGTCATTAACCCAGGCTTCCCGAATGCCAGACTCTAGATACATCATCGCATCGTGGGCTCCCCTGTGCTTGCGGAAGCCGAATTGAGCACTGAAGAGTCCACCAGACTCCTCTATCTGACACACCATCCTGCTGATGAGGATCCTCTCATAGACTTTCCGAGGGCAGGATAGAAGAGCAATGGGCCTGTAGCTCGTGACCGCAGACCGGACCTTACCTCTACCCACAACAGGGGTGAGAACTGAGAATAGCCAGGACTGGGGGACTGGGGCCCCATCAAAGAGGCTCTGATAAAACGCCAGTAAGGCAGAGCGGCCATCGCTGTCAAGGCGTCGCAAGTCATCGTAGGTAACACCGTCAATTCCCGAGGCACTTTCAAGTTTACACGCACCCAGTGCTGCCGACAGTTCCAAAACTGTCAAAGGCATCTGGCTTGCCATAGAAACAGGGTCACTAGCAATAGACCCAACAATAGTGGGGGGAGGGGGGCCCTTCGGCACCCCATAAACCGAAGCAAAATTATCGTTGAACGCATTGGCCAAAGTCGGACCGCGCAGAACATTCCCTCTTACATCTACCGCCCAGGTCACCGCGATGCGGGAATCTTGGGGGCGCACCAGAGCCCAGACCTTCGAGGCGGGGACACCCTGGGAAACCCGCTCACACAACCTGCGCCCAAAACTGACCTTCTCTTTGCGCAAGATAAATCTAGTCTCTTGCACAATCCCAACATACTCAAACCATCTCTCATCACAACGAAGCCTGTTAAATCGTTGCCAAGCCTTACGCCTGTCACAGATTGCCTTCCTGCAAACTGGGGTCCACCAGACCGGGTCAAGTCGGGCCTTCGTAGTACTCCTACGAACACGCCTCTTATCCCTGAGCCACGTACCGATCCACCCAGCAAAAGCTCCCGAATCAATAAGCGGGCGTCCGCTGCGCATACCTCTACACGTGTTCATAGGGGTATAAGCTCTACTAGACAGTGCCACTGGAAAGTGGTCACTGCCTCTGAGATCCGAGGAAGTAATAAACGAGAATTGCGCTGCAATATCTGATGAGCATAAAAAAAGGTCCAAAACAGACTCTTGCACAAGCGCACCATACCTCCTGAAAAACGTAATAGACCCATTTTGAATTGCCTCTAATCGAAGTTGACCCAAGGAGTTTGCGATAATTCGCCCACGGGGGTCACATCGCACACTGCCCCAGACTGTGTGATGCGCATTGAAATCTCCTCCCAGAATCAAGGGACGTGGAAGAGAACCAACCCACGTCACCCACTCCGGAGCAGAAAACCGCCCAACGACGTGAACTGCCCCTAACGTGATCCAGCGAGTTCCCCACCAGATCCGAAAAATGCAAGCATCAATGCCCGTACATAGTGTGTACGGGGCAACCGAAAAAGGAATCGTGTTCCTAAAAAAAACCCGGATACCAGAGAGTCCAGGCCCAGCAACACCATGAAACCCTCTGATCTTTGGGACAAAGCCAGGGGGGAATTTCGTTTCAACTATTCCCAATACATCTACACCAGAACACAGCTTTTCGACATCCTCAAGTTTGCTGCTTGCTCCTCTCACATTCCACACGCAGAAATTGAATGCACGTTAGGTTAGGAGGGTTACAATGACACATGAACTTGCAACAATTCGCCACTTCCACTGAGTGAATCAGAACCACTGTGCTCCTCACTATGGCACACCTCTGAAGCACCAAGTAAAGATTCGGTGGAAGCCATCATATCTTCACTCTCTTTTGCCCAATCGGATATTAAGCGCACAGCACTAGACACCGACGAACCATCCTGCAACTCACCAACCACAGAAACCATTGACAGTACACTAGCAGACGGGGCACAAGCTCCTTGGGCAACAGAAGAAGGGGCCACATCAGAAGTTCCTGGCTGGGCACAACCATCTGCAGGCACCAGGGTAGCACTGGGAGTACTCGGCTGCTTGTCATCCATCTCCTCCTCCGCTGACAACACAGAAAACCGGTTATTATCATCTGTAGCCACTACCTTGGGCTGCGGGGACAACCTGGAAAGAGCCTGGGAGGCCCCAGACGTTTTCTTGCGCTTGGAGGCACGTACTCGCGTCCACTGTCCCGGCGAGCGGTTCTCCACTTGGACTCCGTCACTTGGCCGCACAGCCTCCTCACGGTCATTCATAGTCATCGGTGGGGGTGGAGCAAGGTGGACACACAGTGCAGTCTTTGGCATGGCACTCTGGCAGGTACGACAGTACGCATTGGGGCAATATTTTCTAATATGTCCTCGCCGGAAACATTTCAGACATTGTGGCGCCCGATTGCCCACAATCAACAGAGCTGGAATACCCCTAATCCTAATGACATCTGGCACATCCTCAACCAGCACGGACTCTCTGAGGCGAAGCACGACAGATAGGATGCCGTTACGGCAGTGTTGGATACCCTCTTCGGTATGCATTTCGTGTACCAGGCTAACTACCTCACCATAGTTCACAAAAGCCCTCTTAACGTCGTCATCAGCAACATCCAATGGTAACCAATGAATTTTTATGCGTAGGACCCTGTCATGCATATCGTGCACTGTAGCCGCATGGCCGCCTAACCTAAAACCCCTTATGTTCTTCACAATCTGCTTAGCTTCTGGGTCCGCGAACGAAACGTGAAAAGCATTGTTCGCCCTGAGCCATGCGAGCCCAGTCACACGCCGTAGGTCAATTACAGTTGCCAATGCCGACTTGACATCTGCCGTCACATACGGACAGCCCGCCCTATCTGCTATGATGACTAAAGACTTCTCCATCGCCACATTAGCTAGACTGCTATTATACAACGATTTCAGCCAGTTCAAGTCACTGTCACTTACTCCTTGCCTTGAAACACCCCTACGCCCAGTCTCAGCAGCTTCTGCATACGAGGACGCACTGTCTTTCCGCTCTGTTCTGTCTCCCGCCACGAAATTGGACACAGTTTCTACAGGTAACCTTGAATAAATCCCCTCGGTAACAATCCCTCTCTGTTCTTTGTTGCTTCCATTGTTGCACTCTACGGGCGCTAACCCTCGATCGGAATCTGGTTGTTTTCCTCCCACCACTCCATACAGTTGCAAGTCTACCTCGTCAATTCCGACCTCAGCAGCAGCAAACTTCTGTACTTCGCCATACTTCGCATCAGAAGTGAAGCCCATGTCAATCTCACGTTGATCCAAAATACCTTTTAGTTTTAGGTCCAGCAGAAAACGCTTCACTATGCGCGCCATTGCAAATACAACAAATACAACAATGGATGACAGCAAAATGAAAGTAGACGAAAGCAAAAAAAAAAAAAAAAGGACGAAACCAACGTAAAAAAGCTGTAATAACAATAATATTGTCAGTAAGTTTTACACGTTAATTTTTGTAAAAGTTAGGTTTTTTATATTGTTCACACGCGAAATTTCATTATGATTTTCATCTTTCAGCTAGGCTACTTAGTCGCAAAGTATTTTTGCTCATTTAAAGTGCCGTTCTCATTGGAAAAAAAATTAAACACGACAGATTCGAAGCAAAAAACTCATATTTTTAGCTGTAATATTATTTCAGTTTTCATATATGCTGTTGCGCATATATTTTCCCCCAGTTGTGATTGGGGAGGCTTTAGGATGTATATTGTTCTAACGCGCAGTCCACCCCTCCCCCGCCCTGCGCCCACCACAGTTCTTATTGGCAATAATACAGCTGAGTCTGTTGAATGTTATTAAAACAGTTCTGATTGCGCACAACCAGATGTGTGCGCGATGTAGGGTTCATGATTTTGGACTTAATGTGCGTGCGTTCGTACAACGTAATTAAATAACCTTCAAGTGAAATGTACTTTTAAATGAAAAATAAAGTCGGTTTTTTTTCTAACAAATTATATTTTTTTCCATGGAATAAATGTTCGACCTATGAGGGAATGAGGAATACGACCTATGGCGTCTTCTGCCCTGGGGTGGGGGGAAGGGATATCTGGAGGGAAATTATCCACGAAGTCGGGCCACTTCTGGTGGGGATATCCAGTTGAGGGTTAACGTTAACCTTTTGGCTAAACTCGGTAATAAGGAAAAATGGTGATATCCGTCACGAAATAAGTTGAGGGATAAGCAATATTTAGCCTGAAAGTCAAGTACTAACTTAGCACTGAAAAGTTAACCCCGCGCTGTAAAAATCGGTGATATCCATCTAGTATTAGCGTTATTCCCGAGTTTTAACAACACATTAACAGGGCTAATTTAGCCTGAAGGTCGAGGTCTAAGGAGTAAAGAGCTAACAAAACCCCCAACTTAGTCCAACATGGATATCACCAACTTTTTTCTCCAGTCTGCTAACTCCCAGGTCGAGGTATAGTTAGATCCAGGGTTAAGCTAGTAAGGGGCTAGTTTATACCTCAACTGGATATCCCCACCGTTAGTTTTTTTTAACCTCTCCTTGGTTGATAAATTGTGAAAAAAACAAGGGGCTACAGCGACTATCTAGTCGCATTGGTCTTCTGTACAGTTCCTCCACTTCCAATGTTGAGGCGCACACCTCTCTATCATGCACTACAATATCTATCTCTATTATATAATCTAAAAACAGTAACCATCAGAATTCCCCGTTAAAATGTGTTAGATATTAAGCTTATTTTACGTTTTAGGCATAATTGTCAGCGTTTAGGCCTAATTTACAACTTTAATTTCGTAAGTAGCAATTAACGGAGATTTGGATTGTATACAGTAAGCCTATTCATTTTTGCAACACGGTATGCGTTCGCGCACACAGTTACAGTGTTACAACGTAATGCGCAACGTAGCCTAATATAGATCAGTGGTAGTAGGGAAGGGACAGGAGAAACGCTGCAGCAGTGATTCGTAGCAACTATTGACGTTGCCATGGTAACGTGATTTTAGATCTAATTTTCATTTTTTAGGCCTAACTTTTTTAACGGCAGTTTTAGCTTCTTAAGTAGCAGATAGACCTAATTGAGTATTTGGTTCGATCGTAAGCCTATTCATTCATGCAACAATGCGACAAGACTCTTTTTAAACGAAGCTAAAATGTTTTTGTTTTTACGGCTGCGTTAACACAAATCTTTAGGATTTCAATTCGACGATGAAATGTTATTATTTAATTTAGTTACGTCGAAGAAGTCTATTAGCTATAAGGAAATAACGATGTTTTAATTTGGCATGTTATTTAAGTAACTTTTGACACTGAATCGAACGTTGTAAACAGTGGTCGTCAATTTCTTGTACCGTTGCGAAGTTGAAAAAAGCGACGGACTGACGGACGGACGGACAAAGTCGTTGCAATAGTCTTCTCAGCCGGTACGGCTGTACAGAAGAATAAAAGGGGGGGGGGGGGGAGAATTGTTCAGGTACGAAATGTCCACGGTTCCTGTAGAGGACAATTGTTTTTAGGATAGGAGAGAGACACGTGGAGTCATTTTCCTGTACTGCTAAGCCAGCATCTTTCAAAGATGCGCAATTTAACCTTTAGGAAAAACGATGTCGACTTAGAGAAAATAGCGATTAACCTGAATGATCAAAAACTGCTGCTAATACTCCGATTCAAAAAACGAACAGCAAACAATGAAACGAAACGAAAACGAAATTGAGAGAAGTCTTTGGACTTGGACTGAGCTCGCTAGCCGACTAATGTCGAAATCGGTGGGGCAAAACATTTATCGCATTCTATTCGGAAAAGATGATTCGGATGAGTTGCTCTCAACAGCGAAGATGAGAAACGGAATCAAAGCGCCTCTGGAGGTGAAATCCAAAGATGTGTTGCTTGGAATATAAAAGAAGAAAGAAGATGGGAAGTTGTCATTCAGTTCCCAAGTTGCGATAGCTGAAACAACAAGGGGAAAAAATGAAGGTAAGCGTCACACTAAATCTGCGTTGAAATATTTGATGTGCTGAGCTACAACCGTAAAAAACAAGAATTTAATTCAGTTTAGTTAGCAAAATGCGAATGAAAGTGTGTGAATTGTGGGTTGATTTAATCGTATTGCCTTCGAGGTTTTGGCGTTGTTGTGGCAATATGAATAAAATTTGTTGAATAATGTCCCGAAGTTCTAAATCAATGCAATATAATAATAATAATAATAATAATAATAATAATAATAATAATAATAAT
>JAHWFP010088946.1:163-18749 GCA_023313725.1 Lithobius niger
TGAATAGTACGTCGAGGAAGGCTAACGATCCATCTTATTCCTCTTTGACCGTGAATCGAATCTTAACATGCCAACCACTCAAGACATTCAAACTATTTTGCGCCTGACCTCCCTTCATAATCGCCAAGACATCATATACAAATCGACACCACAGTCTAACTCAGGTCTTGACACAACCACAAACTGTTCCAAATGCTGTAGCACTAATTACACGATGTTTGGGGAACATGAATATCCCATGCGAACCCGACTGCCAAAATAGCCTCCTACGGAACTCCATGTAGATGTTTGCAAATATCACTTTCAGCATTGCTTTGTCTCTTTGATATTCATGTCCCTCGATATTCAGGAGCTCCGTCGCATGATCAAACAAATGAAGAATCAGTCTGTGTGACTGCCAGTAGATTTGTAGTTACCATCTTGGCAATTATGAAGCGAGGTGAGGTGAAAAAGGTCTTGGCTGTCTTAAATGCTTGGCATGATGACCGGCAGTTCACGGTCGAAGAAGCTAAAGATACATCGTTGGCCTCTCTCGACGCACTCCTCACCAGGACTGAAGACGTGGCGTGTTCTTCGGGTCACTACCTGCACCAGCTAAAGACCATCATCCAGAACGAATTTGTGAAGGTCGTCAGAAACTCTAGTGACTTGACCACGGCCCGACTCCAACTGTATTCCAAGAAAGGGTGCTTCATTCTGCGACAGTACCGCCCTGGCCTCCTAAAGAAACTCATAAAGCAGGCCTTTGTTATGTGTAAGACACAGCAAAAGCAAGATGCCACGGCCTCACCGGACCAATGGTCAAGCACGTAGTTGAAAAGTCAAGGAGGATTGAGTTGACCTACACAAGAGGCATTAATGAGGTCTTAAAAGTGTTGGGCCAGAGAGGAATTGAGTAGTTTCGATACAATGAAAAGTCTTGAAATCGATGCAGGTTGGCAGAGTGAAATCTCCACACGAGGACACAGAGAAAGGAACAGGAAGAGTGAGTGACCAACTGCAGAGGGTTCCAAGGTTGAGAGAGAAAGTGCATCGAGTTCCTATCCTTGAGTGCGATGCAGTATAAGGAGACAAGGAATGGTGATGCGAGTAAAACTCCACGTAGTCGATGTAAAAAATCGTACTGGATAAACAGCACACAGATTATTTCATGCCTACTGGTCACCCTATAGGATGGGAGTGAATGAAGCCTTGCTTTCATCAAATATCCATTTGACAGACATTTGCTTGGGCTAGAGTCGTTGGCCGTCTAGCAGCATGTGATGAGTGGGGCCAGTACACCCAGGATCCAGGATGCCCAACATCCTATTTTTGCTTAGAAAAGACTTCTGCAAGAAACTCTTCACGTTGAGGAAGACTGACTGCATAACAAGTATTAGAGGCTACGCCCTGATCCAAATTCAAATCATGGTAACAGCAGACACATAAATAGAGTCAAGATTAATTCCACCAAAGCTTGCTTCCAGATTGCTTCAAGATTGCTTCCATGAAATATATATGGAAGCATCCTTGATAGAGTAAACAACGTTTCTAGCAAGTCTGATGAAGACACACATTAGTCGTAGCACCAGTTTGTGGAAAATTAGCAGGACACTGAGTTTGTGAGCAGTTAATGTCCACTCGTGTGAAATTGAGCATTTTGGGGTTTCTTCCATCATCCTGAATTAGAGTATGAACTTTCACAGTAAGAACCACTTTAGAATTTTTCATGTGTAATTAAATTTAACTTGGTGAGTATAATAACCATTGTTATCATCATAATGTAGGAATAATTTTTATATTTGAGTAGGGACCGGTTAACAAAGTACCGAGTCCGAGCCATTATGAATACCCACCGAGCCGAGTCTGGGTAGTAAAACCGGGTCATAAATGTTCAATTTGTGCTTTATGTTTAATATGCAACTTTTTTTTAGTTTGGTTTCGTTCTTTTTTTTTTTTTTTGCTTTCAGTCATTTTCATTTTGCTTTTGTCCAGTTTTGTATTGCGCATAGTATAACAATGAACGAAAGCAAAAAAGGACGAAACCAGCTAAAAAAACTGTAAAATACCAATAATTCATTCTTCCAAATTTTTTAATAATAAGGTGAAATGACAAATAAAATGCATTTTGGTTACTCTGTCTCACAATAGGCCTTTGTTGGCTTTAACTCTTTTAGCAACGATGTGGTCCATGTGGAGTAACGACATATATAAACGTCGAAACTTTTATGGGGAAGTGCGGGTCAAAAAATGCGGGTCAAAAATACGGGTCAAAAAATATTTTCGGCCAAAATATTGACATGAGAAAAACTGAATTTCGCTACCTGATGTGTTGTGCATCGATTTCTGTAAACAAAACGTTGTTCACGATGTCTATACTTTCATAAAAAGCACTTTAGTTCAGTGCAGTCTCACTAAAAACTGCAAAAATGTGGTGGTCATTCCTTTTTCCGAAGTTCAAGAACAAAAACTGGTCATTTTCGACAGCGGTAGCGATCGAACCATTTGACTGGGCGCCACCATCTTGAGTTCATTGAAAAGCTGGATTTCCCCTCTATCCGGGCCTCTCAAAACATTTTCTCGATTTCCATTTGGTATTGGCCAATCAAATAGAATGTAAGAGGCTGTTTCTGGCGGTCTCCAGCCGCCTTTCCAATGCAATTAGAAAATCGCGTTTCCTCATTGGCCAGTTGGTACCACGTGACCGATTTGGCGCGCTCTCATTGGCTGACGGGTGATTTCACAATGGCCGCCATGGCATGCTTCGGATTTCACGTAAGCGCTTATGTTCAGTTCGTTGTTGAAAATGACGAGAAGATGATGTTTCACAACATTAAACAATTAAAACAGCAGCTGCGATGTACAACTAAAATGGAAAAGAAGCCTATAAACCTTCACACTATCGATTATCAGGTGGGAACAACGATTTTTAGCGTAACTTTCGCCGACTTACAGACACGTTTTCTCAACACGGAGATTTTCAATTTTAGTTCGTTTACAGCCGATAATTAAAATAAAATTGGTTCTCCGAAACTATTAAAGCAATTTATCTGATTATTTGACACATTAATGAATATCTATTGCGTGCAAGTAGTTGTAGGGGGACCCAGAAGATATAAATGAAACTATGAAAATAAAAATAATTTTTTCAACAAATAATTATTACCCTGTTTGTACTCGGTCGAATTTTTACCGAGTCCGAGCTGGGTCAAAAATAGCATTACCCGGTATTTACCCAAACTCGGTCGAACCCTAATTTGAGATTTTATTGATTTACGAAATTAAAACCAATAATGCGTAGGATTTATATGGAAAATTTTAAATGAAAATGTGGAGTCGTCACTTGTGTGCTCCACAATGGCCGCCTTCAATTTCATGTCAATACGTTAACCCTACCTAGATAACCCTTTAACTACTCAATAGGCTGTCCCATTATTTGTGGATAGCATTTGTATATCACATGACTTCCTGTTGTAAGAATATTTAAAGAGAAGTAAACAGGAAGTTAGTTGTCTTATCAGCTGTAGCCTACACTCTGGTAGTCCATATTGTTCCTTTACCATTGGTGCCCACACTGGGTTTAGGTGTGTCCAAGCCAAGGACATCACAGTTGGTGACGAGTCCAGTACCATTGGTAATCGTTAAATTTAAGCTTAAACTGATAGGTTTTCAACCACATCTTTGCTCCATATTTGTGGTAAGTTGCAAATTTTTTCACTTTGGCAATGAAAATTAGTGCTCTGAATTTCTATCAGAGTTTAAACTTTTTCAAACAGTGTTATTTTGTCGTGGTAGTGAATTCTGGTACGAAAATGATAATAGTTAAATTTAGTACCTTAACAACTAGAACCAAAGTTGGCAATTAGATTTATTATGGTTAATTTTACCTTGGCAGTGTTCTACAGCGATGCACTGGCGTGTCCGCACAGGCAGTACTATAAACCTGAAGGCCCGAAAAATGCGCTGCTAAATTAACCCTTTTAAATTTGATTGTGCAATTGCCCATTTCGGGCTGGTGTGTGCCGGTGTAAAATTTAACACCGTAGGTTTATGCTTAGACTTAGTGAAATCAGGTCTGTGCTGAGGCTTAGGCCAGTAGTCTTGTTTTCGTAAAACGTTGCAATTATGGTGAACGTAGAAACATTTTTTTTCAAAACCTAGTCCCTTTAAATTTAACTTGTAGGCAGTTACTTTACAAAACTAGGTAGGCTATAGTCAAGCTTGATTTATTTCTTTGTTTAAATAAGTTACTGGTAGTCTTGAGTGCTCCAGTTTAAACCTTGCAAGTTAAACAGAATTATAATTAAATTTGATTAAATTTAATTTTGTATGGCTTATGCCAAAGACAGGTGTCGGTAACAAACCACCTAAAGCTGCTAAAAGTAGCAGTGAAAGTGAAGCTGAAAATAATTCACTAGTGAACGCAAGCGTTAATGTAGCTAGTTCTAATTTACCTTTAAATTTTGAATCTAGTGATAGTGGAGACGACGTCAACATGGGTTCGTCTAAAACCGCTGGTTTATTTTCGGAATTCGATTGCGAGTCCGATACATGGGAGAAATACTCCAACCGAATTAGTTACTATTTTAAAGCTAAAGAAATACCAGCAACCAAGCAAGTAAATTTTCCAATGGGATCTGTAGGCCAGAAAATGTTTGACAGGAATTTGAATATAATTTCACCTGATTTGCCCGACTCATTGACTTTTGAAGAATTCGTTAAAAAAGTCTTGGACGACATCGAGCCAGTGCCCTCTGTGGTATCTGAGCACGTTAAATTCTTTAGAAGGTCGCACAAATCAGATAAGAGTAACGGGGAATATTTAGCTGCACTAAAGCTAATGACGAAGTATTGTGACTTCGCAAAAATTAAAGATATTAACAGCGAAATGATAAGGGATCGCCTTATTGGGGGAATCCAATCTGAAGTCATTCAACGCGAGTTGTTGAAGCAAACTCTGGATTTAAAGGCTACTACATCCTTAGCTTTATCCTAAGAATCTGCTGAAACAGACCAAAGTGTTTTGAGAGGCCATTCTAGAGCTGTTAATTACGTAGCTAAAAAACCTAACAAACCACGAAGTAGGCCTAAATCCACTAAGGATTTTATTTGCTATTGTTGCGGCAAATCCGGCCATGTGAAAACACGTTGTAAATATTGCGAATATACTTGTGGCAGATACCACACTGTCGGCCATTTAAAAGCCATGTGCAGAAAAGCTAGCCATTCGAATAGAACTTCAAAAACATTCGACCACTCAAAACCAAGTTCTAGCACAAATTTTAAGGCCAGGCCGAAGTCTAAACAAAAGTATAGCTACAAAAAACGAGTTAACAAACTTGAACGCGATAGCGAAAGCGATAGTGAAGAAGATCAGGATGTTGTCGCCGAAAATTCAGAGTCAGGTTCCGGGTCTGATAGCGATTCAGACAACGACTATCTTGTGGTAAAAAATAATATTCTTGGACTGAGTTAAGCTGCGGACCAGATTTCAATTCCCCTTCAAACCAACAAAATAGTAGTAGTAGTTAATTCTATGAAAATCCATAAATGGAAAATGCCAGTCTGCCTAAATGGTGTCAAGCTAGAAATGGAACTTGATTCTGGGGCAGACTAATCCATTATCCCTATTGAGTGGCATCAAAAATATTTTGCGGACTGTCCTTTAAAACTCAGTCCATACTCGATACACTCATACACTGACAGAATTGAGAACACAATTTACACTGTACGTCTGAAGGTTGAACTCAACGGTCGTACTTCAATTTGGATGCTTTAGTTTCAAAATTATATAAACCTGCATTAATGGGAAAGAATTGGATTTCTATTTTTCAAGTTAATTTTCATCCATTTTACGACCTACAAACCAAAGTAAAACCTAAGAAAAGTGTAAAGAAAATTAAAACTAGCATAACACCAGTTGACACTTCCGAAATAGTGAAAGGTTTCCCGGAGCTATTTTCTGAAGGCATGGGTAAGTTTAAGAATTTTAAACCCAAAATTCTTTTAAAACCTGATGCCAAGCCTGTGTACTGTCGTGTTAGACCAGTTCCGTTAGCACTCAAAGAAAAGGTCAACCAAGAAATTTGTAGATTGGTTGGCCTTAGAATTCTAGAGCCTGTGGAAACCTCTCAGTGGTCTACGCCCATCGTCATAGTTCACAAACCAGATGGCTAAATCCGGGTGATAACACCACCGTGAACCCTCAACTGGAAGTCGACCACTATCCGGTTCCCACGGCCACAGAATTATTTAGCGAATTAGCAGGCAGTGACACTTTTTCCCTTATCGATCTTAAGGATGCATTTCTGCAAATTGAACTCGATAAAGAGTCACAAAAAGTTTTAACAATAAATACACTCCTGAGATTGTTTAGATGGCTTCGCGTACCTCTGGGCCTAGCGTCCACCCCTGTAATTTTCCAGAGGGTAATGACTCAAGTCACCAGTAAAATCCCCAAATGTCTCCCATTTTACGATGACATCCTGGTGAGCGGGAAGAGGGTTGCACATGACGAATCATTAAACAAGCTGTTAAATGCTTTACAAGATGCAGGCGCCAAACTTAAGATCGAGAAGTGCAAACTGTCGCAGCCTGAATTAAAATATTTAGGCTACATGATAAATGCAGAAGGCCTGCATACACTACATGAGGTTATCAAAGCAGTCACAAACGCTCCTAACCCAACATGTATTCAAGAGCTACAGACCTTTTTGGGTTTTGTAAATCATTACTCAAAATATCTACCAAATCTCGCTCATATTCTGTCACCAGTAACACGTTTATTAAGCCCAAGTGTGAAGTGGGTTTGGGGAGCAGAATGTGACCGAGCCGTGAGTAAAGTAAAAGAATTATTTCTTAAATTAAAGTTCTGGTTCATTACGATCCGAAATTAAAGCTCAAACTTGTTTGTGACGGCTCACCTTATGGGGTCGGCGCGTGCCTCATGTATGTCATGTAAAACGGCGAATCGCAGCTGATAGCTTTCGCTTCACGTAAGCTAACTCAAGCAGAAATGGGCTACTCGCATTTTGATCGGGAAGTTCTCAGTGTGGCTTGGGGAGAGAAGTGGTTTCACGAATACGTTTATGGTCAGTGATTCATACTGCAGTCTGATCAAAAGGCCCTAGTATGGATTTTTGGCCCTAAAAAAGGAATACCACAGATGGCAACCACCAGGGTTCAGCGTTGGGCAGTGATGCTTAATGCTTACGATTACGAATTCGAGCACATTCCTGGTAAACTTAATTTGACGACAGACGCGTTATCGCAGAAGAATTCGAAAAAGCAGAAGAGCAGTATAATATTCTTGCTTTGGAAACAGTTTCTAACCTTCCAGTTTCAAACGAGACACTCGTTCTTGAAAGTAAACGTGATAAAATTCTTTCAAAAGTTTATCGTTACGTGCACCATGCCTAGCCTGACAAATGCGAAATTCCCGATCTGTTACCGTACTTCAAACGCCGTGCTGAAATCTCGGTCGAAAATGAAACCCTATATTGGGGGTATAGAGTCCTGGTGCCGACGGCCTTGCAGAGACAAATCTTGAAAGATCTACACAGGGCTCACGTAGGCAAAGTTAAATTGAAAAGTTTAGCTAGGCAAAAAGTCTGGTGGCCTAAGATTGACTCTGACATTGAGAATAAAGTCAAATCATGCCAAAAATTGTCAAGAGTATAAAGATTCTCAAACGTCTGGGCCAAAACACACGTGGGAATATCCATTAAAGCCGAATGCTCATATGCTCGTGGATTTTCTCGGCCTGATGGACAATTACATGTGTTTTATACTTGTTGACATACATTCAAAAATTCCTTTTGTGCATAAAATGAAGACTACAATGTCTGCGCGTGCCATTGACGTTTTGAACAATCATATAGCCTTATATGGTTTAATGGACAGCTTAGTTATGGACAATGCTGCATAATTTATGTCTGCCAAAATCCAAAATTGGTTAAAATCCAATGGGATTAAGCACATGACGGGCCCAAGTTTTGCGCCCTGGACCAAGGGATTGTCAGAAATTTATGTCTGCAATTTCAAGAGAGTCTACAAGGCCGCCTGGGGACAGGGGTATATTATTCAAGAAAGTATAAATTCCTATTTACTATCAGCATGTATTACTATTTCCGCTACCATGCAAGCAATACCCCGAAAATTGTACTTTAACTGAGAATTAAAGTCTGGGCTGGATTTATTGTTCCCTGACCCTATTGCAGCCATTCGTAGTAAACAATTAAAACAAGTGGAGAGCACCCACCATCGTGAGTTGAAAACGTTTCAAATAGGTGATAATGTTTGGTATCGTGACTACAGTACTACAAACGATAGGCTATGGTCATTAGGTGTCGTATCTCAATTAGGTAGTAATCAATCTTATACTATCGTTGACACTAATGGTAATACGATTCTCAAACATCGCGAACAAGTAAGATTACGTACCGCTGAGCATGAATATCCAGAGCAGCTATAAAAAGCACTTAATCCGTTGGCGAAAAGCAGTAATTTCAGCTTGAATAATAATGATCAACTTCACGCTATTTCAAAATGCATGTCTTTTGGCAGTAAGCAACGTGAAAAGCCAAGTTCCGCTGACGTAGTTCCTGAGCGTCGATCTCTCGGCCAATCCAAAAAGTTGATTTCTGTCATCAAGGGCTCAAATCCACCAATCCAACAGCTTGAAAAATCACCTGAAAATTTACTTCACAAGTAACCAGGTAGCAGCAGAATTCCGGCGAAATCACCCCTCACACACAAAGTGGATGAGTCTGCGAACGTAATTATCCAATCACCTTTGGCTAGTACCAGCGCTCCTCCCGTAAGAAATTCGAAGTCATAAAGGTCACAACCTTCATCCGTTGTTACGTCACCATCCGCTAAGCAATCACCACCGAAGCCAGGTCATGCTAACAAAAGATTGAAACCGAATCCCAATAAACGTAAAGTTGTGCTATCACCGTCACAGGTCGATATTGCTGCGCAACTTAATAATCCTCTAATTCGTTCAAAGAGACTGCGTAGAGCTCCTGACAAGCTCAATTTGTAGTTAAAAAAATAAGTACTTGTTGGGTACAACTTCATTTTTTTTTTAATCTAGTTGCCCATGAATTAAACGATAATTCTTTTTAAACTGTAGCGAGTAACGCTAACATGTTTCTGTCCCAAGTTATTCGTGCAGAGAATCGGTTCTGTTTATTTTAAAAATGTCCACCTTTAAAATTAGGTAAAAATGTAGTGTATATTGTTGTTCGTGTGAAAAAATAATTTCACGGTTTTATCCTTTTTGTATCTTTTTTGTCTTTTCATGTACACAAATTCTTCAACATTGGAGCTAAAAATTGCTTGGAGCTGCAATTTCCACTCCAGTGATTTACTAAGCGAAAAGGGAACATCTGCAACCAGTTCTCGGATGCCAGATGTCCTTCCACAGCAACGCTGTAGCGTTTCAGCTGCAGAAATGGGTGCTGGTAAAAAGAAATTGGTTGCTGGCCAAAAAAGGCTACGCACAACAAAAACAACAACCAATTGGATTTACTAAAAAAATATTTGCTTCTGAAATAAAAACAAAAATTTAAAACTGGCAAAGTTTTCAGTCAATTTAGTAATGTTTAATTTTTGCTTAACCCTGTACATCTTCAGTTCTTTAATTTTGTAAAACAGCTTTCAAAAATAGTGTTTAGTTTTTCTTCAAAAGCGAAAACGTATGTATCTTTCTTTAAAACTAGGTAGTGAACTAAAAAAATACATCTTGCCTTCGTAATCATAATTTTATTTCCAGCTAGGCTTAGATTATTATTTTTTCTCTTTTTTTTTGTTCCGCTCTCTGTATTGTGGAATCGTCACTTGTGTGCTCCACAATGGCTGCTTTCAATTTCATGTCAATATGTTAACCCTACCTAGATAACCATTTTACTACTCAATAGGCTGTCCCATTATTTGTATATAGCATTTGTATATCACATGACTTCCTGTTGTAATAATATTTAAAGAGAAGTAAACGGGAAGTTAGTTGTCTTATCAGCTGTAGCCTACACTCTGGTAGTCCGTATTGTTCCTTTACCATTGGTGCCCACGCTGGGCTTAGGTGTGTCCAAGCCAAGGACATCACAGAAAATTTAAAAAATATGGTAATGTGTTCAAAAACAGACAAATGGAGTGTCACTTACCTACGCAAGATGGGAAGCTCCTCTGCTTTATGTCACACTGCGTTTCACTAAAATGGTGCTTTGGGACACAGGCGGAGCCGTACATACATAATCAATATTGCCATTTAACAAAATGATTCAGTCATGGTTGACGAAAGCACACCTGTCATATATACTCCTTCCTGCATTATTGATAGTGTATCCTCCTTTTAAGTTCAATTTATTATTTTTACCATTTTGCGTGGAAGACATGGGGATAATCCATAAATTTCATCAACGTTATTGCATGGTGTATTTTAAAAAACCCAGTCCCTGCATTATACCATGATTCTCGTTCTCATCCCACCCCCTGCCACTTCCTAAAACAAATTTACCGTAATAGCAATGCAACATCACGCACTAGTCCATTAATGCGATCCCAAAAATACTCTAACATTAGCAACATTAAATATCGATCAAGGTATCACGCATTATAAGCCATGCTGGAATGCCTGCCTCAGGGATGCAAATAAGAGCCTCATAAAAAAAAATAACGCAATTCCGGGGAAACTTTATACGAGGCACATCAAGATAACCGTAACAAACCGTAAACAAGACGGAAAGCATTAAACATATTGTATTTATTTGACATATTGTCATAGCAATCAGGCCATGCACATACACACCTAGTTATTATTGACTACATTACACACAGTTTTTAAAGCATCGTATTGCCTTTTTAAAATCGAAATTGGAAAGCTTTGCAATGTCGTGGTCTGTTGCGGTGGTCACCGTTTATTGGTGGACGTCGTACGACGCAACACGTGTCACATGCATGTTTGTGTCTGTTTGAGTAATATTCTCTGTTTTTAGGTGTTGAGATTTATGCATTACAAGTGACCAATACTTGAAAGTGAAATTACATAACGAGAAGGAGAATTTGCAGTACTTCCAATTTGGATAGATTATTACAACTAAAAATATAACACTAAAAGCACATTGACGAATTTTTAGTTTTTATATCGGTCATCGGTCGTAATTCGATCTGTATGTCCTTAACCTTAAAAATGCAGCAGAAATGCTGGCAATTCTTGACGTCACAAGTATGACATTTTGGAAGGTTTTTGAAGATAGGAAAAAGAGCGAGCAATCGTTATGCAGTATTGTGTCAGTCACTGTTTATGTCGTTCATGCTTTATACCTCGTGCGTGATCCTCAATGAATCCATCACTTCTGCTGGCTGTTGAGTATCTTTATTCTACAAATCCATCAGTCGCATTGAAAGTGTGCCGTCACTTCCACGCAGCAGACACTTTTGGAGTGCTGTGTGGAGTTCGCTAAATTCTAATTGTAGTTTTGGAAGGTACTGTTAACGTCTCTCACTGAAGTTAGTCCTTTGGGTTAGTTGTTTGTATCACCCGAAGCTATCGGTGTCGAATGTGAAATGAAAACTAGAACATTGCTATTTTCGGTAGCAATGTTCAAGTGTTCGTTTAACGTCGAAAGTATTATTCGGTGCGATTAAATTGGCGATTGTTTTGGTGTGTTGATATCAGTCCTTTGAAGGGCGGAACCATTTGGAACTTGGCGGTTCCATTTACCAGTTTTGGTTTATCAGTCCTTTTTTTAAAATTGTGTATTAAACTCAACTCTACTACCGTGCAGATGTGTAATAAAGTAGCACGTCAACAAGAAATTGGTTTTCAACAATTTGTTACTACCTTTTGCCAATACGCCGAACCATTGTCAACTTGGAGGCCTCTTCACCAGTTTTTGGCTTTTTTTATTTTGCTTTGATTTCAGAGTTGATTTATTTTTCGTGAATTGGACGTGAATACAATTTCCTTGGCAACGTTGTTGAGATTTATCGTACTACACTAGTGTGTGTTTCGGCACGCACGTTAGTATACACGTTGTTATTGTCCGAACTTTGGCTGTCCAATGAGAGACGATGCCGACAATACTAACAATGATTATAACAATATTTTCGTACTTACGCGCCATCCCACGCCATCGTCGTTACACCCCTTGTCTCCAAACCATAAAAAGTGCGCAGTTCGTATCGTTTTGCAGCCATTCGTACAATTTCAAAGCTGAAAGCCTTCCCGTTATCTCGGTATCGATGAATAATCACCTTATGGAAATTAACATGGGGATGAGCGGACTAGAATTAGCTAGCTAGTTAGCTAGTAGCTAGCTAGTTACACATTTTCAACGTTATTGAGGGTCAGATTTTGAACTGAAATCAGCTTAGCTGGCATTCCTACGCGAGTTAATTTTTGTCAGGTGGGTCATTGCTCTTGATTTCAACACAATTTAAGCTTTTGTACTGCATTATTATTTTTCCCCAAGTTCCTGAAATGTGCCCAACTATGCTTCAAGATATTGGACACTGACGCTATGGCGTCGCGCTACAATGGTTTACAACCTCGACAATTGAATTGATGTGATGTTTGTTGTGATGATTGTTGCCTAACTTGGCGCGACACACTAGCGTGTGTCTAGATTTGTGTTGTTTTGCTGGAACGAGGACTTCAATCATATAAATTAAAGCGTTTGATGGTTTCCATTTAACCATCAACAGTAAGTAGCGCGGACTGCAAATTTGTTAAGAGCTTAGTGGCCCGAAGCCATACCCCCTACTTCAAACAAGTAACGCGTGCATTTTATCAACAATGTTGTGTTGCCGATTATTTCTGTCAGACCGTTTGCATTGTTACTAGCCTGGATGTCGAATATCCACTAATCTCTTCCATTGGGTGGAAGTTTTGGGTTGCGATTCGCTACAGCATTGTAGCTTTTAACTGGGTTCGTGGGCATAGCGGTGTGTTGGGAAACGAGATGGCTGATGGATTAGCGCGTGATGCGGTGCAGAGTGGCCGTGAGCTCCTTCCACCTGTCCTATCTGCCCGCATGATAAGAGTTGCCATACGCCAGTGGTCCATGGCTCTGTGGCAGAGAGCGTGGGATTCTGCCCGTTATGGAAAGACACTCTACGCTATTCACCCAACTTGTTCCTACAGTACCAATATTGACAGGCTTGCTTTCCGTGATGCCAGGATTTTGTCCAGACTACGTGTAGGCTTGACTGTATTACGGGTGCATCAGTTTCGATACGGGTGGGTGGAGTCCCCACTGTGTACTGTTTGTCAAGTTGCAGAGACGCCTGGTCAACTGCATATTGTGTGTCAGAGGTTTGTGAGAGATCGCAAGCGCTTCACACCGTGGCTGTACGCTCTTCCGGCTCTTGAGGATCTATTGTCGTACTAACAGGGAGTGGGCCCAGTGGCTAGACTTCGTGCGGTTACCTGGTTTTGCGTAGATACGGGAGTTAACGTTTAGCCACCCCCCCCCCTCCCATCCCCCCGGTGTAGTACTGGTGCTCTTGAGATTTGGAAACTAGAATATCGGAAGATGTGTGCATGCCAAGGGCCTAGTGGAACTTTCCCTAAATGGGAGAGAGAAGATGGGCTGCAGTTAAGGTTCCAGCCGTGTGCGTGCGCTGGTCGAATGTGCTTCATCCAAGTATGCCCCAGTCAAGTGTATCCCAGCAGTGAAGAGAGTGGCGGCGTGTGAGTTAGTGCCAAGATAGTGAATGTTTTCGATTTTGTGCTATTTCAAGCAGTGTATGGCTAAGGTTGTAAAGGTAGGGTTGTTGTGGCGGTTGTTGTGCAAGATGTACTTGTTATTAGTCTAGTTGGGACGCATAGCTTAAGGCTGAGGCCACAATAAATCAATGGAAAGGAAAGGACTAATGCTTATTTTGATCACCGGTGGCGTTTTCCCAACATACCGAAAAATAGCATTACAAATGATTGCAATATTTTTATTTAATGCCTCCCCAAACGTCAAACCTTAAAAGGCACGTGTTGGAGTTTAAAGAGTGTTGAATACCAAATTTCATTCGTATCTGTCGCATAATTTATTTTATATGAGCGGAATTAGTAGTCAGTAGTCAGTAGTCAGCTGAAACCAACGATCTTCACGCCTTTTCATGACATTGATACCGTTTATGCACGTGATTGAAATACAACTATTGCTTGTCAGGACACAAAAGCTGCTGATTTCCAACAATTTTCAAACTGTTTTGCCGCATAGGTATTTATCCTCGCCATCGTGAAATACACTCAACTTTGGTTTGTGTTAAAGTAGCAAAAGCTAGTGGCCATGCAACAACAATGCAGGAATTAAACAACGACTTTCTTGCATGAAGTTACAATGAAGTTACTATCGTGGTCCTTGATTCCTGAAAACTCGTTAGCGTAAACGCGTTTTAGAGAAATTAAAACGAAATTAAGTAGTAATTACCAAGTTCTATAAGGCATATGCATTAAATTAGGTTTATATGTATTAAAAATTAACAGAGATATTAACCATCAAGATTTTGGCTTTAACATGGGAGACTTAGTTCAAACCTTACAAATTAGGCTTTGTCTCCAATATTAATTATTGTTAGTTAAATCTTAAACAAAACCCATCAGGGTGAAAGAACCCGCCAAGTTTTTTCAGCCAATCAAAGTAGTGATATCAGAGCCAAAAAGGCTGCCACCAAGTTACTGCATTAGTTGCCAAGCTAATCCCACCGAGTATTACATCAAAGGTTAAATCAAAAACCTGACAATTGCTACTATGTTTTTGATTTAACTTGTGAGGTAATAGCCGGTGGGATTAGCTTGGCAACTAATGTAGTCACTTGGTGGCAGCCTTTTTGGCTCTGATATCACTGCTGTGATTGACTGAAACTTGGCCGGTTCTTTCACCCTTGTGGGTTTTGTTTTAGATATCACTTCTTTTGTAGAGAGGGGACTAGCATCGTACGCAAGGTTTTTTTTTTTCGTGTTAGTGCAGAAAATGTCGCCAGGTTACAAATGTGCTGTTCGCTTGAGTATCGTATGTTTTTAGGTGTATTTAGGTGTGTTTACAAGTGTCGGTAGCTTAGTTTTAGTACTGTCGGAGCGAAAGGTTGGTGGATTGGGCCATTCCTCGATGGGTGGGGTCATAGCATAGTAGCCTATGCAAGGATTTTTTTTTCGTGTTAGTACGATAAATGTCGCAGTTTGCAAATGTGCCTATTTATGTTGGTTGCAATGGGGTGTGCTGGTTGAATTTGTGTTGTTTACGGTAGTTTTGCAAAGTATGTCACATGGTAGAGCAGTGGTTGTGTAGAGCGCGGAAAAAGTGTTAGATTATCAAAAAAGTGTGGGTTATCAAAATTAACCCACGGTGACGTGTGTAGGTTTTCAGATTAACCATATATAACGGCTACACTTTTAGCATTGGGATTTGTTGGCGTGACGTCACCACCGTGCATTAAATAATCATAATACAGGGTGATTCCAAAAAAAAAAAAACGCTACACGTCGAATTCAAATTTTTGTAAGTCTAACAACCATTCCCCGTCACTATAATCCTCATCCCTGACCTCAGTAAAGATGTCAAGAAAGTTAATCCTGACTTCAGGAAAGAAAGCGTTTATTTGCATTTCAAATAAGAGCGCAAAAATAACAAAAGCATGTGACAGCCCTGGTTGGTGGGTGGGGGGGGGGGGGAAACAAAACATAAAATCCCATAATTAGATTTCAAGTAAAAAGAAAAAAAAAACATTTTATTAGCGCCATCAAGCAAAATAGCTAAAATAAAGGGTTTTACAGCATTTGGATTCCAAATAAAAACGCAAAGGAAAAAAACGCATGTGGCAGCCCTGGATGATGGGGGAATCCACTTGTACGGCGGCAGTACAACGTAGTTTCTTCGGCCTCTTACCCCTGATATCGTGTAGAAATCGAATCGCTTAATGTACAGTCCCGTTCAAAAGTAAATGTCCAAGCCTATACTAAATTTAAACAATAGCCTCTCGCTCTTCAAGAATGACTGTAATGTACTCAGCTGCGTATTAGAGCGTGGTATTGTTGCAGTGAGCTTCGTGTATGGCGCACCAAACCATTCAAATAAGCAACGAAATGCTTTGTTGAACTAGCTAACAAATACGGTAAAACAAAGACTTCATGTTGTTATTAATTTATAAAATATAAATGATCAATTCGTTTTTTACGTAACGATGTTGCCTTCACCTGACACTCATGATATTTCGTTTGAATAATGTTTCTAAATCCTTTAGCTTTATGCTACTTCTTTATATATTTAAATCAACCTACACGACTTTCATTTCATTGTGGCCAGGTTATCGTGGCTGGAGAGTGGCAGAACTCATGAGCCAGCGCATATTGGCGTGCCCGCATTAAAAGTGCTTTATAATTCCTGCCTAATTTTTGCTTGTTGAAATTGTGATATGAAATAAAAAATTGGTCAATAAGAAATTTTCACTTTTCGCATTTTCCTTTGAACGATTAATCTGTAATTCCACAGATCAATCGTTCAAAGGAAAAACTAGAAAAGTTAATATTTCTTACTAAACAATTTTCAATTTTTCAATAAATCAACAATAAATCAGAAGGTAACCTGTTAACGAAGCAGACAGTCTGCGTTAAAGACTGGCCTTGGTGAAGATACAATATGACTAAGCTGATCGAAAGAAAGAAACGACAACTGCCGCGACTGGGACTGTGAAAGACAGAATTTTACATTTAATGTCTAAAGCATTAATCTGGGATATTAAGTGTGTGACTTATATCACAACTTCTCATAAGACAAAAACTTGATTATAGTCTTTAATCATTTTTATTTCTGGCAAAGATCAAACTTTTTTGTTTTAATTGTAGGTTCGTTGTAAGTGATTATTCATCGAAAAAGTGCCCAAAATAAAATAAAATGTATTTCTGCGCTGAGCTGGATGATCCATTGTGTATTCTAAGTTTGAGTATTGCCTTTTATTTACTCGTGTCTATTCTATATTATGACAGCAGACGTATTGTAATACAGTATGATAATACGTATTATTTTCGTCGTGACTTTTCCGAACTCCGAATCTGTAAAAGACCAGATTTAACCAGGTTATATTAAGGATAATGTTTTTTTTTAACCAGATTAACTATGTATAAAACAAATGAAGAGAACGATGGAACCAACATTATGGACTGCTGTGGGTAGATTTTTTTAAACTTGCAGACGCTTTATTTTCGAGAAGTAACACTAGTAACCCCTAGCTAGGCTTCCAAACGAAAGACTTGCACTGAATGAGCGAGCGAAGCGAGCAAAATTCAATGCATTTTCAACGAGTACAGAAAACCAACTTGGTATGTCAAAGTATCACAAATTAGAAAACGAAAACGAAAACGAACTCGTTTGATGTTAAAATAAGGTTTAACTGATCCGAAGTCAAAACAGCAAAGGAACACAAATAAACTTTCCTGCAAGGTTTCGTACACCACATGGTTCCGGCACTTACTTGTTGATTGTCGCCATCTTGATGGTGTTCGTCGTCGTTTCCATCTTCCGCATGACATTGCGCGTCAGTTGGGCGATAAGTCTGTCCTCCTGTCCGGTGTTTTTCAATTTTTGAAGGAGGTACAGATGTATGACAAGATTTAGTTTAGGGGTTTGAATAACGTCTCTGTAATGTGTGGTGCAGTGGCAACCCGGACCACTGCACTGTGACTGAGGTTGGTGCTAATGATCAAGTTGTCGACACACCATTAAGCCTCAATCCCCCCCCCCACATGGTTCCTGGTATGTTTAGTCCACGTGAAACCTTACTGCTTTTATCAACCACTAGACACGTAAAAAAATTAAAACCATATCCCAAGTTTCAATTATTGTAAGACTATAGGAAGCCCGTGGTTTGCACGGGGCCGTTCATGAATTAAGTTTACTGACACATTTCCCAGGACATTTTTCCGGCGCTCTTCCCGACGACTTGATCGACCACTCATGGCTGCCTCCTGTTTGTATGCAGGTAGAATGGGAGAGCCCATTTGCAATGCGGGCGCGAGGAGGGGAGAAGTGATTGTTTCGCCCGACGACTTGTCAGATTGAACCTTTATTGAGTTGATTGACTCATACCTGCCTCCAGTTTCCATGTAGGTAGAGTGGGAGAGTGCATTTTCAATACGGGAGTGAGGAGGGGAGAAGTGATTGTTGTTCTTCCGGTTTTCCTTTTAGCTTTCCTTTTAGCCTTCCTTTTAGCCGACCTCCAGAATTATAATGTAGATTAGTGCTATACACTCGCCTACCTTTCGGGGCTAAATTTTTTATTAGTATTATTCAAGTCAAGTGGTCTCCTTTCCGTTCATCCTTTCTTTTCATCATACATACACACCTTTTCAAGATTTCGTATTCAAGACTTCAGGACTCGTATTTTATTTTTATTTTCAACGGTATTTCCAGGTTTTTAAGGAGTCGCACGAACCCTGAATTACATAATCTGTAGGTCTGTACTAAGCACACTAAGACTATGCTTTTTACGATTGTTCAGCGATATCGTTTTGCCAAGTAGAATGCACCAATCAGACATATCGTGTTCTAAAGTAAAAACTGTAAAAACGTGTGAATACAGTAGTAAGGTTCACGTGGACTAAACAGCACAG